>JBBIGC010089131.1:0-10167 GCA_037576955.1 Lepidarchus adonis
GTGTGTGTGTGTGTGTGTGTGTGTGTGTGTGTGTGTGTGTGTGTGTGTGTGTGTGTGTGAGTGTGTGTGTGTGCGTGCGCGTGTGTGTGTTTGCGTGAGAGGCATAAAGAGCTTGAGTGTGCAGGTGGGGTCATAAGTTGACTACCAGGGGTGTAACTGCTAAGCGTGTGTGTGTGTGTGTGTGTGTATGTGTGTGTGTGTGCGCGCGTGTGTGTGCATGTGTGTGTTTGTGTGTGTGTGTGTACTGTATGCTTTTGTTTGTGAATGGAAAGTCTATTTGTTGACAAAAGGTTCATTTCAATGTTCGTTGATTAGTCCAAGGAAAGTACACAAACTGATTTCTTCACCAATGAGAAATTCAAATGAAATATTTTGCTAATGTTAATAGCATTGTTTCTAATGAATATTCCTATATTCTAAAGTATGTCAATATACATTTCATAATTTACATTAATTGTCAACAGTTTCTCATCTTTACTTTGGATTTTGTTGGTTTTGCTTCATTATCAAAAAATGACAAAAACATGGTACAAACATAAAGCATGTTTTTCATTTATCAAAACCAGACTGTTCACACAGCAAGAACTCAGTAATGAGTGGGGGAAATGTCACTCTGGTCACTCTGGAGTCAAAGGCAATCCAGGTTTTAGTTTGGCAGCTAGGGCTGTACAAAAATTTGATTTAAGAGTTAACGATAACGGTTATTGTGCTTTTTATAGAAAAATTATATGAAATAATAAATAAATAAATAAATAAAAAAATAGTTTTTTTTCTGGCAAATAAATTAGCACTAAAAATATAAGAGTTGTTAGGTGGAGAGTCTGTAAATGTACAGAAAATATTAATTACAATGCTTACGTAAAACAACAGAACTCTAATACACACACCACCATTGGTGTGAAGGCATCTTCCTTTTTGAAGTTGCTGGACAAATAACCAGGAGAAAAAAACATAAACTAAAATTGAAATAGGTTTATGGGTTAATCGTCATTCATTCTTACTGTTGACTGACACAGTCAGAGAGATGGACTAGGCACATTTTTTTAAAACCCGATTTATAGTCTCGTCGTCCTTTCCACCATGTGTCATGTTGCAGTTTACAGTAGTCGTAGCTACTGTAAGCGTCTTAACCTCTGCTGTTTTATGGTGGGTGCAACCAGTGATAAGGCAAGGCAAGTTTATTTATATAGCACATCATCATACATATAGTCATTCAATGGGCTTTACAAGCGTAAATAAAAAATAATAAAATAAAGAAAAGCCATAGATAAAAAAGAATATAAAAGTGATCATCAAAAAAGCATTAAACAAGCATAGAGAATAAAATATAATTAAAATGTATTAAAAACAAAAAATAAAGGATACTGACAAAAGAAAGTTAAAAAGAAAATGACAATGAAAGTTATGAACTGTTAAGCTGAAGGCTGTATAGAATAATGCAGTTTTTCATTTCTTTTTTAAAAGCTGCTCCACTGCTCCACAGTATGATACTGTGTTGATGCGTGAAGCAGATATTTATGGAACTTTATTCATGATATTACCATTTGTGTGATTTTACTGCAATATCACCATTTAATTTTATAATTATGATGGTTATTGTCAATACAGGTATACCCTAAGTGACTACGTATGTGTTAATATTGATCAAATGTTTCAAATAAAACATGAATGTCTTCAAGTGCCTGTGTTAATTTTATGATGATCAAAATATCTTCATGTGTACCAGCATTAATTTAGCACAAAGATTTTGAATACCCACAGGGGCTTAGAAATAAAGATAATCATAAAGTAGTTATGAAAGATAATAATCGTTTTTAACGAGAGATTTGATTTTTAAAATAAATATAATAGGCAGTTTGATGGCTAGGCTAATTTCTCGGTACTAGACAGGAACACTATGCAGAGAACATCACAGTTTCACAGTTCAGTTTTCTTCACCCTCAGTGCAAGGTCACATCGTTTTCACTAATTGTAAAGGCCTTTGTGAGCTGCATCATGTGCTGGACTGTGACCTCCTGGCCTGGGGATGTGCCACTGTAACAATGAGTCATTGAGCATAAGAATTCCGCACGAACGGAAGAGGGGTTTAGGAAAACGAAGGCACAATGATGGGAGTTAACCACAGCATTAAAGTAGCTTGCTGAAAAACATCTGACGAGTGTGGAGATTGGCTTCTGTGCTGAAAGCGAATGCACTGTTTTGCATTGTGCTTGTCAGGCAGCTTTTGCATGCTGTCGCGCTGACCCTGCCAGAGACGACCAAGAGCCATGGGCTCAGCAGGAGGTCGCAGTGCCAAGCAATTTCACGCAAGGCAACTCCAGGCAACATGGTTAGAGCCTGCGAGGCAATAGATACAAAGGAGAAAAGGAGAATGCTAGAACATTATTGTCAGGTTTTGAAGCAGTGGAGGCTCAACCTCATTCTTGTAGCAGGAATTTTTTCAACACTGCTTTTAATAGTTACATTGCTAATATTTATAAGCCTACATTGTTTGTTGCCCCAGTTTTCTCCCCAGTTGAGTCATCCTATCACACTACACCAACACTGGGAAGGTTTATGTGGTTACACCAAGTCACAGGAAGCGCCGTCTCATCATGGTAACATCATTGGAAGCCGTTGCTGTTTATCATTGTGCATTGGAGAAGGAGGTCCACCCTACCCACCCAAACACCCAAAGAACAACCAGGTACTGTAGGCAGCTGTAGACTCCTGGTCATGGATGGCTGTGGTCTAGAGTGCTGATCGGGCTCTTTTTTTCTGTTTCTTTTTCCTGGGTTTTTCCAAACCCGACCCGAACCGGACAGAGCAGTGACCAAGCCCGACCTGAACCCGACCTGCATTTATATGTTTCTTTTCGAACCCGACCCGAACCTGAGTACAATTTTAATGTTTGACTGAAACAGCCGCTGCTAAGCGATTATAATTATCCTCTCTATAAGCAAACTAACAAATGACTTCATATTCTGTTGTTTTGAATTCTCCCGATAACTATTTCTTTCGTACGTCTCCCATGATGCTTCGGGCTTCAGCTACGGCTACTGAATGAAACGTTGTCATGGCTACATTGTCGTAGCGTGACGTAGCGTACGCTCTACTTTTAATTAACGTTAAAAAGTATTGTTTTTTTTTCATTAACAAACACTTTTACAATTGCATCATGTTAGACAGATCTTTTGGAGCTTCACTGTGTAGTAGCCTTTACTATTTTAATGATCAAAAGTTTTTGTGCTGACAAGTTTTTGTCCCAACCCGACCCGACCCAGAGTAACCATTGTGAAATACTTGTCCGAACCGGGTCGGGTAGCCATGCTCTACTCTGGTCCAGGAATAAAATTTTTGGCAATCCAGATGCCATAGGTATACATATAATATCTTAACAATATGTATTCATTATTGAGGATTAATTCAAATTAAAAGCTAGTGAAGATAATGCTACTAATGCTAGGAGTCACAAGTCCCCTGAATCTTTTCTGTGAATACATCCCTAAAACATCTCTCAACCCACTCAACCTGCATCCACCTCTTTGGTGGATTACAGGATGTGTAGTAAGAATGGACTCTTAGAAGTTTATGTGGAAGATCTGGGCACCAAGGTTACTGTAAACCATTTGGAGGATCTACTGGTTTGGTAGTTCACATACGGGATGGTCGATATGAGAACATGATAAGGATGTTCAATGTGTGGCAACAGGATGGAAGGATTGAACAGAAATTTCACTTGATGCATTTCACCTCAATGGGAGAGTAAAGGCACATTGAAGCCAAATTCTCTCTGCAGTTTTCTTTTCACAACATTATGAAATGTTCTATATGAAGGAAATGTTGTCAGGAAAGAACCAGATAGTGGGATTTTTTCTTTCTTTCTCTAGTTTCTTGGGAATCTTTCCTTTCTTTCACAGGAAGTTTTCATGTTGCTATGTGAGACATTAACCACACAGTAAAAACAATGTAGAGAGAAACTCAAGAAGCTAAAACATGAACCCAAGAACATAAAGATCACAATAACCATGGATCGGATAAAAAAATATATGTATACATACAATGGACTCTATTTACAGTTGGAATGTTAGCTATGATGCTAAATCCACGTAAAATGTATGTTTAAAAACATACAGTTTATCTTAAACATACAGTTTATATGTTTATACAGTATGATACAGTTTATCATATTTTATTGTATTTATTAAAATCAGTCTCTATCACAGTATTTCATTCTTATCTCACTCTAGTCTTTGTACCTTTGTATTTTTATCATACAATGTATGTTTTTTATGATTGTTTTTTTTTTTTTTTTCATTTTTAAAAACATGTCCTCACGCCTACTTCCGGTCTAAAACCTGACACCTAATCTCTCACCTAGGGCTGGAATCAGGAGACTCAGGAATCCCACTACCTGGGGACAGGAAGTTGATTTTTAAACATACAGTTTACGTGGATTTAGCATTATAGCTAACATTCCAACTGTAAAAAGAGTCCATTTTGTTTAACTGAGTGCTATTTAATGCATTATTTGTTTATCCAGCATTGTGGTCTGCCTCTGTGATTGTTTTACAAATTGAAGATGAGGCCTTGAATAAAATGTAGGGCGCGTGGAGAGAGATGAGGGGCAGAAGATTTGATAGGAAGCAGCAAAGAATGAAAGACAGTGGAGTAGAGGAAGCAGTAACGAAGAAGTTAAGGAAAAGATGAGACTGCAAGTAAAACCTGAACATTGGGCAAGCAATAAGCAATAAATGACATTAGAAAATGTACATATAACATATTAGATATTATTTAAATATATATTTTAATAGAAAATGAAATAGATTGCTTTGAAACCTTTGGTAGTTTGGTGATTCTTTACTTGATGTCCCATTGTTTGTAGTAGCTTCCCTCATAATGATGGCTGCTGCAATGGATTATGGACTGTGTAGTGTTTGAAGTGGAGAACGGGTGGGTAATGCAGGTGGAGAAGGAGTGGAGAGAGTGTTGCTTGCTGGGAGTTGGAGTCAGTTTTGGAAAGGGCATGTGTTAGCGACACAGGAAAGGTAACTGGCTGCTCGCTGGCACGGATGTTCACGCATACTGTCGGGTGTTAATAAAGCCCCCGCATCATAATTACCTGCATAAGTTAATAATGAGAAAACAGAAGAAGCAGCAGCAGCACGGAGGCTACATCTCTAACACAGACTTAAGTTTGGTGAGCTATTGCTGGAGAAATGCATACACAGGACACCAAGAACCGTTCTGAAGTCTTTCAGGGCGAGAGGCAGGTTACTAACTAATAGGGTTTGACTGTTTTCATATATTGACTGTAGAACTGGAACTGAAATCATCTCTGCTTTTCATTTTAGAGATTTAGGATTTAACTGTTGAATACTTGCATACTTCACGTTAATGGTAGTTAAGTAAATTTCTTTACCATGAAATCCCATCACTTCCTCAAATTTCCAGTTGTTGTGTTTCCTTGATACATCGTCCTGTCGAGTTCCTGAAGGTGCTGGAAGTGTCCTTGAAGGTATTCAATCTTTAGTAGGTAAGTCCTCAGTGAGTCCCTTGATCTATTCCATTGTTTCCTTTGAATTGTGGTTCCTTTTGTTTCTTCCTAATGCTTGCAGAGATGTTTTTGGGACACTCCCTTGACGGCGCTCATTAGTGGACTGTACCCATGTTTTGTGACAAACTGTTCTGGGCCAATGCCTGTTGTAAAAAATAAAAAAGCTTCAGTAAAAGCTGAACCTTGTGTTTGTTTCTTTCTCCCCACTGAGTCGTAATGCTTTTGCAATTAGTCTGCCATCTGTTGTGCTTACTAGTGAGTTCGTTTTCATCGGAAAACGCAAGTGTGCAAACACTGACATCTGCAACAATGGCATCTTTCTGCAGCCTCTGAAATTGTCAAACTTGCAGTCTTGTGATGTCATGATGGGAGGGCAAGTGATTATAAAGTTGATTGCTTTACTGCTGATCCTGGACTCTGAATGAGCGGCGAGCGGCTGTGCCACAGAACAATCAAGATTGTTTATATCTGTGTGCCTATCCGTGTGTGTTCACCCTTAATTGCAAAGCAGACTGTTTAGTTTGTGTGCGTATTTAGCTCTTCGTGGGGACCACTTTTCCCCAGAACGACTTGAATGTGGGAATGTTTGGCTGCAGCCAAAAGCTGATCTGGTTGCTGAGGTTCAGAATATATTTGAATTGGTTGGGAAACACGATACCAAAGAAAATGGGGACACTCCACACACATAGGAATCCCAAGAGGTGTGTGTGTGTATGTAATTTGGAGGTGATTCCTTGGCGACATTTGAATCTGCCACATGGAGATTTTGAATAAGACAAAGTGTGCAGAGTGAGGTTTGTTAGTCAGGGTTCTCTTTCTGAAAAAAAGATTTGGGATTTGCTGATAATTAACCAAATTCAGGATGGAAAAATATCAAACCTACAGCTGCGACATCACAGTCAAGTTAATGAGAAGACTCTTAAGCCTCATTTATACTTTGAAGTGGATGCGGACAGTTGTAATACGTACTGTAATTGGGTGTTTGGCAGCAAGAATTGCTTAACTTGTTCATAAACTGTCACTCAGAAAGTCCAACTTCAGCACTTTTCCAAAAAGAACTACAGCATATCTGTGCATTTCCAAGATATTGTAATAGTTGTGGATGGCAGCTGACCTCCTCGTGTAGCCTCTGGACTCATGCACAGCTCTAAGGTCGACTGCACCGCTGTATGAGTGATGATGAAATGATGTCACTGTTACAGACCCTGATGGACACTCCCTTGACGATGCTCATTAGTGGACTTTACCCATGTTTCCTGAGCCATTCTGGGCCAATGCCTGTTGTAAAAAATTTAAATGCTTCAATTAAGCTGACCCTTGTGTTTATTTCTTTCTACTGAGTCGTAATGCTTTTGAAATTAATATTCCATCTGTTGTGCTCATTGAAAACTGCAAGAACATTGATGTTTGCAATAATGGCATCTTTCTGCAACCTCCCAAATGACAAAACCTGCAGTAATACGAAGTTATGGCAGCAAAGTAAGTGGCTGTAAAGTTGATTATTTACTGCTGATCCTGGGAATCGAACTGCCTCCACCACAAAACAGCTACAAGTGCCTCACTTGAGGCTTCTCCTTGAGTGACTTTATTTGTTTTGTGAAAGTAGATCTGTCATAAAAATTAGGAAACCATATGGTCAACCACCTAGATCTTACTGATGACAAAATTTATGTCACTTGACTATTGGAGACCAATGGTGATGGCAGGAATAGACTGGCCTTTATTTTAAATATATACATGTATATATATATATTATCCCTTATAGTCCCACAAGTGGGAAATTTATTCTCTGTATTTATCCCATCACAGGCTGTTTTGTGGAGCAGTGGGCTGCCGTCAACAGAGGCGTCCGGGGAGCAGTGAAGGGGGACGGTACCTTCCTCAAGGGTTCCTCAGTGGTGCCCGGGCTGGGACTTGAACCTGCAACCTTCTGATCTCAGGGGCAATGTCCTAAGTTTTTAATTTTAAGTTGACCAAGTTATCATCGGTTAGGCTTTGGGAGCTGTGCCTTTTCCTTAAAAAGCTGTAACCATTAGTTTACAATTACATCCATTGGCTTTTTTCTTTGTTCTTTCCATCTTCTGCAACCTTCATTCCCTACCAGGGAGGCTATTCAGTAGTAGAGCATTTTGCCTGCTGGTTTTAACTACTTTTCCTGCCTCAGTGTGATGTGGTGTTAAGGAAGCAAAAGAAGCAAACAGCAAAGTCATAGACCATGGAATAGACAGGAGATTTTACCAACAGAAGGTTCATTTTGTGCAAAACATATATTTTGAAGCATCATTATTAGGGTTTTGTATGTCTTTGTAATGGATCACAGTGACAACAATGGACATCATTCATCAGATGCTCTTAAGAAGAAATTTCTTCAAAACCCCACTTATGTAGTTTTCAAGACTCTTTTACTTTGTGAAGAACAGAATCAAACACACTCAAGGCAACACTGAAGCACATTTATGTGCAGACATGTTTTTTTTGCCAAATAACTGGTTATTGCATTACACAAAATTCTCCAGTGTATTATATCATGAGCGATATAGTTTTTTTATTGTCACTATTTAAGACAATCAATATTTATGAATTCAAATCAGTTGTACTACCAATTAATAATCAGTGATTGATTGCGCTATTACTAACCCTTAGGTAGAATGTAGATTGATTTCTCCATTGTAGTCCTACTTGCACAATTGGATATTTACTTGAAGATATGGCAGAAACTTGCCTTGTGTTCACATGACAATGGGATTCCTTGTTAGAAGAATGTAAGTGAGAACATCTCTGCGATTTGAGAATGGCATGAATGAGAATCTAGCATAGACTTTTTTAAAAAGAAATGATTAATTTAAGAAAGATGTTGATGAATGAGACCCAATGCTACTTGGAACATTTTTGCCAGGTAAATTCTTACAAAAAACAAGTCAATAATTTCATAAAACATTCAACGTCTCTGCTTTGATTTTTTTTTACCCTCGGTTTGGCTAGTTTGGTCGTGGCTAGTTCCTTACGCTAGCTAGTATCACACAATGCTATCAGCTAGGAGCTTCACTTTCACTCAAACCACATTCAGACCATAATTCATTAAGGTGGTGCAGACTTACGGGTGTGGTGAAGGACATCGTATGACAGTGAGCTGTAAAAATAAGCAAAACTTCACCACTTAGCCAAATATTTCACGCTGCCTTTTAGCTAACAGAGTTTGTTTACACAAACCACCTCAGGAGCATGAGTGCTAACCTAGTCACTTTTTGTGACCCTTACAACTGCTTTCTGAAGCTGCTTCACCTGAATGAGGAGCTAAAGATAAAGATAAAGATTCTTTATTTGTCATTGTATCAGAGTACAACGAAATTTGTTTGGAATCTCTCAGCAGCAGCAGAATAAGTGTAACATACACAAAAAACGTAACAGAAAAATAGAAAATAGACATAGAAGGTGCAAGTACAGTATGATCATTTTAATTATTCAGTACTGGAGTGAGGTAGATGAGGTGAAGTCATGACTTTTCAAGTATGAGGTAAGGTACTGATATGAAAATATAAATAATATAAAGTGTATATACCCACACATACTGTATACGTATCTGCATACATATTGTAGTGGTGAAGGGCAGCTCCCATTGGCTGCTGGGGAAGGGGATGCATAATGAGAGTGAGGAAAGTATGGGTTTTACAGTGTTGTGTTGTTTTGTGCTGGTTTATTGTTGTTCTGTGTGTTTCAGGGAGTAGGGGAGAATTATGTGGAGTGTTGTGCATTTACAGTGTTTGGGGGAGCGAGCTGATGGCGGATGTCCAAACTCACCATAGATGAGATGGTTCTGGTAGATCGATAACTCAGGCAGTTAGGCATCCACCATCATGCCTTGCTCACGTGTTAATGCTTGTGTGTAACCTAGCCTCTAGGGAGCACGCGGGTACAGGTTAGTCTTTTTAAAGACTGGTACGGGCAAGCAATAAAGACCTGACCAGTTCCTACTGGTTAAAAAGGCATTACTGTGTGCGAGTGTGTCATTAGTGGCTTTCTCTCTTAGACAACCATTACAATATGCATATTTGTCGCATCTAATATATATACACATGTATGCATTACACATATATACATAAGCATCAATGTATATTTCAGTCTAAAGGCGAAAAATATTCACCTAAATGGGGAGCTAGAGGCAGTCTGATCTGGTTGAGAGCAGGTTTGACGATGGATCTGATGTGGATGACTATTGATTGGGCTAATGTGATTTTTTTCCAGCCGTCCATAAAACCTGTCCACCAGTAGCAACACAAGGTATGAAATAAACTGGTGGGGGTAGTGTGGACAGGTCGATTCAGATTCATTGTGTAGGGTCAGCGCTGCTAGTTGTGAGGTCAGTGTGTAGTCAGGGGGTCTAGTGACACTGGGTGGAGTGGACACACCTCTCTGATCGAGTGCGCAGTAGGTGATGAAAGGGTCAAAGCAGGTGGGCAGGAGGACAGCAGAGTCAACCTGATAGCCGAGTGCATAAAGCTCCACGGTCAGCAAGAACACACATACTGAGCATGTGTATCTGAAACACACACACACACAGAGAGAGAGAGAGAGAGAGAGAGAGAGAGAGAGAGAGAGGGAGAGAGAGAGAGAGAGAGAGAGAGAGAGAGAGA
>JBBIGC010089162.1:0-10166 GCA_037576955.1 Lepidarchus adonis
TAGATAGATAGATAGATAGATAGATAGATAGATAGATAGATAGATAGATAGATAGATAGATAGATAGATAGAGATATCCATTCTTTCTATAACATTTACCTCTGTTTTACAGTCAGTCTGAAAATCTGCTTCATTCTATAGATGACTATTTGACTGGCACATCAAGTGAGTTTTATTTGCTGAAAAATGGTACCAGTGCAATACCCACAGAAATCATTTCTAAAGGAAAACTTCACTTTATTGGAAGAATACTGCAGCTCATTGAGGTAACTGGACTGTGATTGTTTAAAGACACTATCATGTAATTTCATATTGAAGAGGCTAATTAAATATGCTTATATACACAGCTTGGTGTTCGTGTAGAAGGCCTGAAAGAACTGTTCACTGACAGACCTGACATTACCATGAATTTTAGTGATATTATGAAAAGGGTAAGGAAAATTTGTATGGATATTTAAATGCATTATTAAAAGTCACATTTTTATGCAATTCTTATTCTGCTTTTTTTTATTCATTCACTGAGAAGTCAGTGTCAGTAAAACATATAGTTAGATTGACAGGCAAATAGATAAATAAATAATTATTTTAAATTGAATTTAGTTTAATTTAATTTAATTTAAATTCAGAAATTATTGTAATAACATTTACAAAAAAGAACTCTTTTCTACCCATAAATTTGTAGTCGGATTTTTGCGGTATTTACTATCAGTCATGTGCTGCATGAAATGTATTAATTTCTCCATTGCCATCTTAAGCTCTCAGACTGGACATCCCTCCCAAAAGATAAACCGCTGTTATCTGTATATGCGAGGGTATTTGGCCAAGAAATATCTTTCCTAGATTTGAATCCAGATGTAATTCAACAAATTCTGAAGGTAAGTCTGTATTTGCCGTGATCATATAAACATTATTGGTGTTTTCAGCCTTTTGAGTAGTGCGTAGTAGTTTCACTTTTGAGTAGTTCCATTCTCAGAGTTTTGCATGTTCTAAAAAAGAAACCCTAATGTTTTCCTTCCTCTATCAATATAAAGTCTGTGAGTCCCACTGCAAGCAAAGAAAATAAAGTCTGGAATTTGATTCAACATCTACAAAAGGAGATATCTTGGCACTGGACAAAGCCGTACCTTATACTTGAAACCCGATATATTCAGCCAACGGGCCTCGGCCTTCCAACTGAAATCAGCAAATATTATTCAACACTGACAGCAATTACTATAAATGGTAAATTCTATTCTATTTGACTTGACTTTTGGCAATGAATCAGAGTGCTAAGACAATTATCTTTTCAATTGCAGCAAAAGCTGTTATTAACCCACCTCCCAAAGAGCACCTGCTTGAACTGCTCAATGCAGATATTTCTCTCCAAAGCAACGGATTCTCAGGGTTAAGTATACGTCCCTCATAGCCTACTGTTTTCTGCAGAACACATTCACATCTGCAGCTATATATGGACTGTTTTGCAACTGGACTGTTTTGTTCCTGAATAAAGAGTCCGAAAATACAAATACCAAAAAGTGTTATGCCATAGAAGAACCTCTACAAACATTCTTCAGAGTATAGCTCTAAGAATTTAACAAAGTTTTATTATATAAAAATTGGGCAAATATACTATAAAGGTTGAATTAGAGGTAATCTAATCAAAGGCCCAAATCAACCTTTCTCACAAGCCACATTTGGATGCCCCTGCTTCACTCTGTTGTAATTGTAAAATTGTAAAACTCTTTTTAGTTTTTACAATTGTTCCCTTAACCCCTATGTAGTCAATCAACCAAGACATTGTGTAAGGGGTGGCACCCGAGTTGGCAATGGGCACAGTTGACTGAACGCCAGTGTGGGGGGGCATGGCTTCTTCTCGCTGGCTGACAAGCAGACACTCCTACCCCAGTGTGGTGACGCTATCTGCAGGCATGGGAGCAATGAACTGTGGAGCATTTCTCTGCTAATAAGAGCCAGCTAGTCCAGCGGCTCATATGGCCTGGTTGCTCCCGGCCTTCTTTTAGCGTTACTCCAGACTGCTCTGGTGGGCACAAATGGAAAACCTCTTGCTCTGTCGTGTCCCAGAGCCCATCTGTAATTTGGTATGTTCCTTGATTTTACCCGTGGACCTCTATCCACTATGGTTAGCCAACCTGTATCCATGGGGTCTCTTTGGGTGGGGATCCACAGTGGGTGGACCCTTGGGTGCTAAGGCATTAAGCCCTAACCAAAGAGGGAGTTGCGGTTCAGCATTGTTGTCCATATTTAGCTTTTTCAGTAAAATTCTGGTGATAATGTAGCTAACAAATACTAAAACTCTAGCCCAACCCTCAAAACCCTCAAAGCAGAACTCACATCTAGTTCTTCAATATGGTGGTGCAGAATTGTCACCATGGTTCAGAATATATAATCAGCAATATGACCTATAAAAATGAACAAAACTTCACCATGTAGCTATGGTGCTTCAGGACGTCGATGCATGATAGCCTGGGGACCTGTCTGGGTGATTGATTACATCTGGGGTTAAATTAAAACAAAACTTTTGTTTTTTCTTTATTTCCTTGGCACAACTATGGTAAAGATGCTCCAGTCATGTTTATTGAGTAATATTAAATAACTACCCCTCTTATTGCAGAGCGGTCAAGGATATTGTGGTTTTCCATGGGATCAATACAGATTTCTTCCAGTGCGGTACCCAGTTACATGTCAAGACCTTCCAGGCTTTGCCTTGGACAATGGACCTGAAAATAAATGCAAAAGAAAAGAATTATGAGGTCAACTTCACCCCATGCAAAAAAACCACAAAGCTCCTCTCAGTCGAGTATGTTTCTCAAAGGTTTTTGGCTATGCTATGAGTAAATTTAAATAATTCATACTCATTTTTTCAACCTCATCTCTAGTTGCCAGTTATTGTTTATGGTGGATTTTATTGGGCAATGTTTGAATATTAAGCTGTCAAACTGTATAATGAGACTAGTTCGCCAGCAAATTTCAAAGTGTTAGCATAACTGCAACTGCCAAATAGCTTCTAATATATTTGTCTCTTTCCCAAACAGTTTCAATGTCTATGCAGTTTCAAGAAATATTGCAGAGCCACAGTCAGCCAAAATGACTCCCATGATACCAGAAGCCAAAGATTCTGAGCAACGTTCCAGAGAATACAGGAAAGAAGAATACAGTATGAAAGATTATAAGGTATAGTATTACTTATGATAGTGCATACTAGACAGAAAAATTACTTCAGTAACTATTTTAAATGAGCTGCCACACGTTTCTTCCATACAGGATGAAGGTTCAGATATTCATCACCCAAAATATAAGTACTGTGCTGAAGCAAGCACTTATGGAACCGCTCTTTGTTTTGAAATGGAAGCTAAACGTTCAGATTACCTAAAAGAATATCCTCTGTACTACCTCTTGGGATACACCCACTTTTCATGCCAACTTCAGCCAGGTATGCTGTATTGTAAATTACATTTTCTAGCTGAAACCATAACAAAATACTTGGAAAAAAAACATTTAAATTTAATTCTTTATTTTAATTCTTTATTTTTTACAAAACGTAAAATAGCCATGTTTCTGTTATATTATGGGTAAAATTTAATAGTGAATGGACCAGTAGAAATTATGAACAATGATTTGAAATACATTATGCTTACTTTTACTTTGTTTTGTTTTTTCACAAGTCTGCTTTAAGCCTATGAAGTTTTTTCTCAACAGTGTTGACTGTACAGCTTGTTACAATACAATAAACTATTGTTTTCTTTGCTACAATTAATGAAAACTATTCCTTCTATGCATATTTCAAAAGTCAACACAGTTAGACCTGTTGAAAAAATTCAAATCCAGATGAGTGTTGGTCCTAATAAACACTTACCAGACTTCAGTCGAAGGGTGGCTACTACTCTGTTTGAGGTACTGTAACATTTTCAGTGTTTATATTTTCAGGCACATCTGTTTCATTTTATTCAGTCTCTTAAAACAGAAATAAAACAGTATCTGGTCACTGTGTATTTATCTCTTCCACTTAGACAACAACCTTATCACGTAGCTTAATTCGCAGATCAAGGCAAGTTCAGGTAAACAAAAGCCTACATTCTTATGCAAAACCCCCCAATAAAAAATGTTTTTATATTATTATATTTTTTAATTGAAAAGATGCAAATACAGCCTCTCTAGGCTCTCTGTTATTAAGGCACTGTGGACTGTGGACTGTGGTTTGGACACCCTACATAATCAGTACTTAGTAACACCTCCTCTGGCAGATATCACAACTTGCAAACGCTTTTTAGAGCTAAAAGTCTTTCAGTTCTTGTACTTGGGATTTTCTCCTATTCTTCCTTGTAAAATGTTCTAGTTCTGTAATATTCTTTGGTCTACTTGCATGCACAGCTCTTTTAAGATCTACCCACATTTTTTCAAATGATGTTTAAATCAGAGGACTGTGATGGCCTTTCCAAACCTTCAGCTTGCGTCTCTTAAGATCCACAGCACTTGTTTCCAAAATGCATCAGGCTTCTGTAGATGTTCTGTTGCCTACATCTGACGTTGGATTTTATGATGGGGATGCAGGTAAGGTTTTGCTTCCAAGAAGATCTTGTCTGTGCAAGCATCACTGCACAGTGGAACGGTGCACCACCACTTCTGCAGGTTTTTGCAGTCAAATGGGGATTTTCATTAGTCTTTCTGACCTGCATACAAGCAGTTCTCTTTGAGAGTTTTCTTGGTTTTCCAGATCTCATCTTTAGCTCAACAGTTCCCGTGAACTGCCCTCTGTTATATACATTTCTCACTGTGGAAACTGCAAGCTGACAATGCTTTGTAATCTTTTTGTAGCCTTCTCCTGCATTGTGGGCATTAATTACTTTCATTTTCAAAGTCTTACACAGCTGCTTAGACCACAAGTTTGTGCACAAGGTTTGAAGAGTCAGAGTATTTGTAATATTTTGAAAATGGCACCAGCTGACATTTATTAATGACAGCTGTTGCCATGCATCAGATCTAAGGAGCTGATTAAGGTCTGAAACCTTAGGGTCTAAACTCTTAGGGTGCCCAACCTTTTGCACAGTGCAATAATAATGTTTTTGTTTGTGTTCAATTTATGCCATAAAAAGTAATTATGCATCAATGTTTGCTGAAAATGTTATGTATTTCTTTCCATGTCTTAGAGAGATTACAAAATCACCAAAATCTGTTATTTATCAAGGGGTGGCCAAACATTTACATAAGACTGTCTATTTTTGTACTACTTCTACAACTAATTAATAATATTACACTATCACTTTTACAATTAATTAACTCTATATTATCTTGTACTTCTACAATTAATTAACATAGGCTCTAATAAAGACACTATTATTAATTAATAAAGATGCCCAACAACTTTAAGAAAAGAAAACACATGTTGCCGATATAGCTCTACTTTACATCTAAGAAAAAGCAGAAATTTATGGTGCCCAAACTTTCGCACACTGCCATAATAATGTTTTTATTTTGTATTTTTGATTCAATTTAAAAAGTAACTATGCATCAGTGTTTGCTGAAAATATTGTGTATTGTTTCCATGTCCTAGAGAGCCTGTGTTAACATCGTTTCAACTAAAAAATCACCTAAATCTAGGGGTGCCCAAACCTTTGCATAAGACTATATATGTAACATCACTACAACTTTGATCCAACAATAGTAATAATAATAATGATAGCAACAGCAATAACATCAACCTCTGGCATATGTCCATTTCTAACCCCCAGTTTGTTTTTTAACATAGAGGGCATATGCCACTCCTGATCCTGTGATCTCAGTGAGAGTACTGAGCATAAATCCAGAAGTGAAGTCACTGGGATATGAGGCAGCTGCCTATTATACTCCAGCCACACACAAAAATGACTTAGAGGTGATTATTTCTGAGGTAGCTGAAGAGGTGAACTGGAAAATATGTGCTGATCTCAGTGTGGATAAGATTCAAGCAGGAGCAAAGGTAAGAGTATTCAGAAATGCATTCAGTTCAATTTCAATGGAGTTTTTCCATACAAAGACTGTCAAGTACCATATAATTCAGTGTTCAATGTTTTTTAAAGACATAACTTAAGAAAATGTTCATTTTTCAAACAATGGCTGTGGGCCATTATGAAAATCATTCACTGAGCATGGAGAACAACAATGTTACACAATATCCAGACAATGTTTTGACAAATGTTCCTCTTCAAGTTTAAAGTAAAAGTTCAGACAATTCTGTTTAAAGCAGAGTTACTTTAGAATGGAAAGAATTACAAACTGGTTTACCGTTACAATTGCTTTTTCTGTGCATTTCTTTTTTAAATATCAATAATAAAATATGTCATTAGCCAAACAACTACCCAGACTTTTGCATGCAGTTGTATTTTCCCCTGAGAGGTCTCCATGTTGGACTGTTTATTGCATTAACTCTTGTGTGCTGTCTAGGCCCATGTTAAATGGGGTGCTGAGTGTCAGACATATGATGTGGCAATGGAGGTTTCTACAAACATGACTGGACCAAAGCCCTCTATAAATGCAGACATCAGCTGGAGAGATGTTCCTTCATTCATAAAGGGGTTGGGCCAAAGGTAAGCTAAACTACACAATATGTACTCAACATGACAGCAGATCTAACTCAGTATTTGTCAAAACATAATTTTTTTGATGGTTGATACCACTGTAGCTGGTTGACAGATGCCACTAGTCAAATGTTACTCCAATACAAGTGAAAGTCATACAGTAAATTTTTACTTAAGTAAAAGTACTAAAGTTCTTGCTTCCAAAAATACTTAAGTATTACAAGTACAAAAATAAAAGATTAATTACAGGGGTCCCACATTTTTTTGGCTTGCGAGCAGCTTTTAAAATACCAAGTAAAAATAACCTACCATTAATAAAAACGACAATTATGTTCCCTAAATAAAAATATTGTCAATGTTTTTATTGTTGTTGGGGGGCAGTGTCCCAATTTTATACTCAAATTACTCATGTCCCATTCTACCTGCCAGCTAAGATTTTCTAGTCACCTGAGGTCACCTACACTGGGACAGTAAAGGATAGAATTGCGCTTCCTGTCAGTCACATGAATCCAGGAACTGCATGTTTTTGATGTTTTCTGTTGCCTGTGTAGCATCAAGCTATGTGGGGAGAGGCAGGTCTATCCTTCCTTGTTCTCTTATGTGCTCACTCGTATGGTTGTGGCACCACTGGGGGCGGAGCTTGTGATCCAAGGCCAATTCTTAGGCAGGTGTACCACTCAGGAGCCTCCACAGCCCCCTTTTTTTGAATAATGTATATCATCTAATAATTTCCAATAAACTCCAGGTTTGAAGAGATGTCGCAACAAATAGACACCAGTCTCCAATAGTAGCTGGGTAACATTTTGTGGCCTTAAATACCCATCACCATTCCGTCTGCAAGGCGAATAAAAGCCCGTCTCCAGCAAACATGTCTCTATTAAACGCCGGACTGTCCGATTAATTTTTTTTAATAAACACCGGGGCTACTATTGGAACGTTTTTAAGTGAATACTATGAGTAAAATATTTACTTTGTTGTTTTTTATTACAATTTCGGAATGTGATGTGTAATTGCATGTAGCACCACAGTTTATTCCAGTTAGTAAACAAAGCTGGAGTTTCAACTTTGAATGGCACATGCAAAAGTAACCCACAGTTATAATTAGTTACCACAAAACATGAAAATTGCATTTCAGTCACGTAATCATGGGTAAAATTAGTTTTTGCTTCATTAACACTCGTCTACTTTCCTCAGGGTTCGTGAATACTTGCCTGGTGTGTCATATCTCCTGGGCTTCTATCAGAAACATGAGAAAAATACTGATTATGAAGTTTCAGCCTTGCTTGTGGCCCCCACTGAAGAAGCGTTTGACGTCAAAGTCAAAATTCCAGAGGTAAGAGCATGTTTTAACAGCTAAGAATTTTCATAAATATTGTCAAATATGTTTCCCAATAAACGTCACAGCTTTAAAGGCAACCACCCTGTCTTGTTTCTACCTACGCTTTGCTTTGTCTTCAACAGCTTACTGTGTATCGTCAGGAAATTCCCTGTCCATTTGAACTGGTGGGAGGTGAAAATAACAGCAACAGCATGTCCAAAAAATAAAGCAGCTTTGTAATGTGATACATTTAATTGCAAGTTTAATTACCTTACATTACCATACCTGTATAATGATCAAACCTGCCAACAGCAAAGGCTGGGTTCAACATTCTGGAGGGCCACAAGATGGAGCCAAAGTCGTTTGCCATGTGAGAGTCATTTGAAATTGCTGATTCAGCACTGTGCCCATACACTGTAAAAATCACTTTAAAACTACACTTTCACATTCAATAAACCAGAACGTAGCGCCACATTATTGCTCTGGTATCTTACTATCAGACATTACATTACCTCAAACTGTAAGGCCAACCGGCCTGGTTACTTAATTTTTAAAGTCCAGTCGTGAAATCTTTCTATTAACAGTGTAGAAATGCATGTCTCAGCAATTCTAAAAATTCTCAATTAATTCATATTATCAGAATTTTTTTGTGTCATTACTTTCCTTTCTAAATATTGTTATTTCTCCTATATTTCTCATTTAACATTGTCAATGTGTACTAAAATAGAAACAATCTCATTTACAATATATAAACATTACATATTGGTCAGACCAGACATCAGGCAGCAAATGTTTCCATTTACTCTTGTAAATGGCATGTAGTCAAAAGCTATTGTTTTCAATTTTCTTAATTTACTTTAATGTATAAGTACAATGTTCTGCTTAAATAACAACTCAGTTTGGAGCAAAACACTATTATTTTAACAATAAATCAGCTATGATGAGGCCACTGTGTAAAAGTGTATTCATTTCATTAAAAATATTATAAACAAAAAAGAAAGGTGATCTTCCTGCTTTATTCTCCATTTCTACTCAGCATTTTGGTCTGACATTGTAGAAGTAGTGATGCACAATTTCCTGTAATAATGTTTCCCTTTTTAATATTTTGAAAATTTAATTACAAAAATGAAAAAAAGAGCATATTCTAAAATGCCTGCTTAATTTAAACATGTGAATATGGATAAACCTTCATATTTATTTGAGAAAAGCCCACACAACTGCCACTACCGTTGGAAAAGACACAGTGGACATGTCTAAATAGCTGCCGCTAGTAGTACACAGGTATTACAGTGGGCTTTTCTGGTAGAAAGTCGGGATGTATGGGTTGGTAATTTGCTGAGAGGAGATTCAGTGAAAGAACAATTCAAATGAAAGAAACATGAAAAGAACTTGCCCGTTACAGGAGGGAACTTAAGGAAAGACTGTCTGAGAGAAAGGCTGATACGGCACTCTGTGTAAACCTCTGGGCTAAAACATCACACGCGTGCCCGAAACC
Organism: Lepidarchus adonis; assembly: GCA_037576955.1. NCBI lineage: Eukaryota > Metazoa > Chordata > Actinopteri > Characiformes > Lepidarchidae > Lepidarchus > Lepidarchus adonis. The sequence continues at coordinate 9,365 of JBBIGC010089162.1, forward strand.
ATGTCAAGTTGTTAAGAAATTCCACTATTAGCCCTGTACTCAACGCAGTTTATGGTGAATGTACAATGATTTTAGCATGATGTTTACCTTATTCTTGCTGGCAGTAGAGTTCCTGTCACCTGCTCTACTTCTAGGCTACATTGCATGTGCATGGTGTGGGCCATGAGGAATGTTTCGTTTAACTTCGGCACCAATGTAAATAGGTTTGAGTGTTCTCATAGCCAAATAGCGCAGGAATCTTTCTGAGAGACAAAAGAACAGACTAATAAATACTGTATATGCATGTGGGTAATGAAAATTGTTTTCTTGTGCATGTCAGACAAGACAACATACACATTTTCTGGGAAGACAGCATTCTTCAACACTATCGAGGTCAGAAAACTACTGCTGCTCCATGTGCTTTCAGAATTTATCTTACTGAATATTACACACTACATGAAATGATAATTTGAACTATTTATTAGTCTGGAACAAAAATTATCTTAAAATCTGTTTATAATTGTTGGGAATTTACAGCATAGGCCCAATGTACCATTCTTCAGAACAATACTGTATGTGTGAAATCAGAATCGTGTTTATTGGCCAAGTAAGTGAGTAAACACATACAAGGAATTTGATTCCGGTCGATGGTGACTCTCAAGCACAGCAGTAAAAAAAACAACAACAACAGCAATATGTAAATATTGAATAGAATATAATGAAAAGAATACTGAACAAATATAATGTACAATAATATACAATCTACAATATGAATATATGATATGGATTTATATTTATACATATAAGTGTTAACAACAATATA
>JBBIGC010089173.1:0-10166 GCA_037576955.1 Lepidarchus adonis
ATATATCACACACACACACACACACATGTACATGGCTATCCCCACTGTGTTCACTCTGCACTTGGCTGGCTGTGTCTGGTGGTCATAGTAGCAGGTGGTGTCATGGTGACCGGTTCAGTGAGGTGTGATGATGCGCTCTGGGCTCCGCTGCCTCTGTCTGGCCTCGCATGGAGCCATTCCCAGACCTGGCTGCGAGAGGGAGTGCTGGGGTTTGGCTCTGGCACTGGCTGGCTGCGGTAGTGGTGGGGGAAAGTGGGTCACACGGCAGCAGCATTAGCAGGATGGAGCAGTGGGGTGGGCCACGGCCAGTAAACCGCTTTGGAACAGCCGCAATCAGAGCAAAGCTCAATGTACTAGCATTCATCAGGCATACTTGGAACGTGGAATAGCAGAACTCTACGTAAGCAGCATATGCACAGATAGTTCTCCATCAGCAGAACCAGGGCTCTGTAAATTCACTTGTTTTATGCTCAGAGTTGGAGAATCTGTGGCCCTTCAAACTTTGAGGCCCTTTTGTTTTCTTCTCCAGTTTTTTTCTCCTATTTTGTCCTCACTCTCGCTTTCCTCTCTTTCTCTACTTCCTCTCATTCTCTCTCTCGCTCTCCCTCTCGCTCTCTCTCTCGCTCTCTCTCTCGCTCTCCCTCTCTCTCTCTCTCTCTCTCTCATATGAAGCCCAGCCCCGCCCCCTGCACTCCTCAGATTGAGGATAAAAGATCTGTGAAGATTAGTGGTAATCTGTGATCCAGACTCCACGTCATTGCAGCATATCAGCAGAGCATGGCCCCCAAACACTGGTTAATGGGGTTCCAACACTAAAGGCAGCCAACACTTGCTACATTGCACATTAGAACAAGTAAGAAGAAGCCATGAGCAGGAGGTGTCACCCATGCATAAATAGTTTCCCCTACAGGCCAGAAGGGCATGGGTCTGGGTCTTCTCCAGAACCACCCCAGGCTGTTAATCTGCGAGGGAGCGGGCTAATTTGTGCGCCTTGACTGGTACAGCCAAAACGGAGCTCGGATTTAGAATCCACTTCCTACGAAACCGAAACACTGGCGGCTTTTTGTTTGAAATGCTTGGTGGGATCAATTTATGCCAACAGGTCAAGAATGCAAGCATGTTGTTGGGGGGGAGGAAGGAAAGCTTAAAGACTTTTTTTTTTACATGTAAATGTAAACAAGTAAATAAGTGACCGGGCCTTTTTTCCATTGGAACATTGCTGTGTGAGTACGGCTTGCACTGCTGGCCTGGGTGTGTTTACATGTGTCTACTCTGAGGAAGGAGGGCACAGTCCAGCCCTTTTACGCATGGTTTCCTGAAAACCACCCCCCACTGCGAGCTTGACCCCACTCAGCCTGTCGCTCGTGGCTGACTGGGGGGTGGGGCTTATTATGTGGTGTTTTAAGATGACGACCGCCATAATCGCAGGTGCAGTGGTTCTTTTGTTTGTTCTTCATTGAGTCATGAGACTCTGTTTTTTAGGGATTTTGGATGGAGTGATGAGAGGTCAATTGACAATAAAACAAATTTGTTTATCAAAATCTCATTTAAATTTGATTTAAATTCAAAGTTTCTAAATTCAAAATTAAAGTTTTATACTTATTATTAGAAATGAATGATGCTCTCATTTTGTGACTAGTCAGCAAGAGAATAGGCTTGAGGGCCAATGAGAAGAGGAAAGCCATGAGAGATTTTGAGTTAAATGTCACTGGGGAAAGTCTTGTTTTGGGAGCCAATGGAGTGTAAACATTCAAATGTATCCAGTTCCTCAGAAAGGGAGACCTGAAAGTAAAGGGGAAAGTGTTTAAGTGCTGCCCGCTCTGCTGATTGTATTAGTTGACTTGGTTTGGGGAGGGTGCACTGGGCTAGTGGTCAAAATCGGACACCAGAACTACTAGAACTAGAACCCCAACTGTACAGTAGTTAAGTGTAAGAGACTGAGAGCAGGACAGACAGACTGATCCACCCAACCACCCACTTGCCACCCACCCAACCAACAAACAAACACACATGTACAGTCCTAAGCAAAAGTTTGGGCACCCCTTGATGTTGGTTATTTTGTAACTGAAAAGTCTGTGCACAATATTTTCATCAACATTGATACATAGTTACTTTTTATGCAATAAAAAAAGCCCAAAAAACTTTATTATGGCACTGTGCAAATGTTTGGGCACTCTACATAATCAGTAATTTGTAACACCTCATATGGCAGATATTACAGCTTACAAATGCTGTTTAGAGATAAAAGATTTTCAGTTCTTGTACAAAGCTCTACCCACAAACTTTCAATAATGTTTAGGTCAGGGGACTGCGATGGCCATTCCAAAACCTTCAGCTTGCCTTTCCTGAGGTAGTCTATGGTGGATTTTGACGTATTGTTCTGTTGTAGAAGCTCATCCTCTCTCCAGCTTCAGCACAATCCAAACAGTATTTTCATTTATTAGCTTTCCATTAAAAAGAGACAGAAAATTACACAAACTTCAACAACTAAAAAAAAGTGTATTTAAAACATATTTTCTATAATTAGTTTGTTCAGTCTTCTTCCGGAAACTTTCAGTTTTTCTAACAAACCTGTTTTGTAATCTGAGCTTAATTTTCTTAGTCTGGTGATGGTTTACCAGGTCGTGCACACTTGTAGGAGTCTGAATTAATATCACTCATTTAAATTATTTTACTATTATTTCGGCATTGGCCCAAGGACGCCAGTGAGAAGCATTGTGTTAGTAGCTTGTAACTGCGTTTTGTGCTTGATTTGCACTGCAGAAGAACTCAGTTTAGTTCGCTTGCTTTAGTCTTAGACTGTCTGCTGCTGGGAACTTTTGTTTTTCATCTTTTATGTACTGTAACTGGCTCTGTAGCCATACGTCTATGTTCAATTTCTAAACTTTCAGGCCCCTTCACCTCCCTCTCTGCTGTGCTCCAGCCATACCTCCTAGTCATAGGTTGTGTTCCACATGCAGGCTAGTAGCTACAGTAAGTGAAGCTGGCCGGTAAACAGCATAAAAGGAGGAAACGCCTCCACTATTGACCTGCCCATCAAGCTGGACCTTCGTTCTGAGCAAGTATATGTGACATTGATGCATAAGGACATATGTCATGGTCTGAAGAACTAGTCTCAGATTGCTCTGGCTTTGGCTTAAATATTTAATATTTAATTTAATATTTAATATTTAATAACAGGGGTCTTGTGGCAGCATGGGAGAAAAACAGAAAGGGGAAATATTGCTACTTGCGTATCTGTTGAGAGATTTATTTAGAATATTTGTACTGTTCTGTTGGCAACAGGAACCTGGGAGAGTTTATGGATACAGCAATGATTGTTTAATACTTGTCAAGTTATGATATTTTGATTTTATTGTCCAGCTCTAGAATAATGGCACTTCTCTGCTGTCTGATCCCTTCAGCTGGCCAAGGACTCTACTCCGGCAGAGAGCTGCCTCCCCGTTTTTAGGGAGGTGCATTGTGGGTCATGGTTGGTTGCTATGACAGTGTGGCAGGTTTGTTTGTGCTCTGTGTTCCAGGACTGGGCCTCGCTCCCCTCTCATTAGGGTGAACTTGTGATTTGGCTTAGTGAGTTCTGAAAGGGCCGGCACGGGAAATCCAAGCCTGCACACTAGTGCTCACGCTCTCTCTCTTATATTCATCACTGCTTTTGTAATACATGGCTCTCCACTTCCTCATCAGAATAATCTTCTTCATGGTCGCCTGGAACATTGTTTCTGTTCACCTCCTACATTTATTTGAGGAAAAAGTAGTGCAGCTGTCTTTCTCAACTCCATATGGCTTCATAACAGACACATCCTTTGATCTCTGCCCTGGACCTGCACTCCAATGGGCTAAACCTCATTCTCCAGAGACTTATCCCAGCAGCACAGCCCCTCAACCCCAGCTACTCATCCCAGGCTCCTGAGTCAATGCTGTGCGACAGGGCGTCACATGCAGAGCGCTCGAGAGGTCAGTTCAGCTCCAGCTCCCGCTGTCCCCACCACTCAAATGCGACTGACTTTTTGCCACTGTTGTCACGCAGCAGTTTTACAGAAGTGTGTGTCCAAGCCTCCACTTAGCAAGCAGTGGCTACAGCGCCAAGGAAAGACTCCTAGTCAACATTGACCTTTCTCCAGCATCAAGCTAGTCAGGATGGGCAGCTCAGCAAAGAAGCAGAGTTATTTCTGTTTGAGGTGTGTAAACCCAACACATTGAGTTAATAGTGTAAGCAGCTAGACAGGCTTAGCTTTAACAGCTTAGCTAAAAAGGGAGAGGCCCAGGGTCTCGCAGATGATTTGACAGAAGCAGGGTGACAGCATCTCAGTTTTCACCATTCTCTTTGGCTGTGAACCCCCAGATCATGCAGGTCATTCCAAAACTGGGGGACTTTGTATGAAAAACCTTACGCTCATGCAGTGGCTTTAATTACTGTATAAAGATTCATTGGTCATGGGTATCTGTGCTCTGCTTTTTTGGTTCCTTTTTGGCTTTTTATTTTATTTTATTTTATTTTGTTTTTTATTTAATTTAATTTAATTTTAACTTATTTTAATTTCTATTATTTATTTATTTATTTATTTATTTATTTATTTATTTATTTATTTATTTATTTATAAAACATAAACTCACTCTGTTTGGGCCAAATGAACACAGGAAAAGCATGAATGGCGCATTTCCATTACACTCTTGTTTCAGTTCATGTTTGCAGTATATTGGGACAAATTTACCATTTGAAATCTGTAAATAAAGCTGAGTTTCCTTTTAAATAACTATTTGGGCCGCAGTACAATATTGGTATTCTTCAGCATAAAAGCAAACCATAAATTGGGTAAAGGAGGGTCTGCAGCCATCTTGCTAACAATGGCTTTTCCAGTTTCCACTATAAGGCAAGAGAAGGTCTTCTGCCATCTTGTGAACTTAATCATATAAATTAGAATTTCTGTTTATTATTAAGTAATTAATGTTTATTTAATAAATAATGTGATTCTGCATTTTATCAAGCCCACTCCCCTTGTTTTTTTCTGAAAGTTCATCATCAAATATTAGAGACTAGCTGTTAGTGAGTTATGCTTAATTATGCATTGACATACTGCGTGCGGCGATGTTCATATTCAACTTGAGTGGACTTGTGTGTTTTATTTACCGTATATCTTCCAATAGTAGCCCTGGCTTTTATTCAGAAAATTATTCGGACAGCCCAGCATTTAATAGAGACGGGCTAGTATTCTCTGCGCAGATGGAATGGTGGCCACAAAATGTCGTGCAGCATCTTTACATTTATTTTGACAGAAGATAAAACATCATGACTATAATCAACCCTCTGTCTGTTCGGCGGTGATACTTGTCTGTGATTGGCTGTTATTGTGGGAGTGGTTTAGCACCAAATGCGGCGATAAGTTTGAACAGAGCCGCTTAATATCCGTTAATAACCCTCAGATATTGCGACAGAAACGAGTAATTATGTGCGTTACATTCGTATAACTGTCTTCAGAAATCAGAGGTTTGCTTTAAGTCGTTTCATTCATTTTAGGGAATAAATTCTTTTAAAAATAGAGGTAGAAAGTGAAAGCTATGAGGCGTGTGCCTGTGGAAAGTACTACTTCATGCTAATAGGAAGTCGGGACCTTGTGTTTCGGGAGAGTTAATAATACTGAATATGTAGTTATTTCATTATAATGGCACCGATCAATGGCAGTGGAATACATTAGGCTGCAAATACACAGTCAGAGCTGGTTCTGCAGCATGAGGGTGGACCTACTCTAATATTAGGCAGGTGGTGTTAATGTTATGGCTGATCGTTGTGGTTTGTCTTCCACTAACCTGTACATGGTTTCTTTGGGCACATTTGTGTATACAGTGTCTGATTTATAACAAATCTTGGTGAAATTTGGCCCCATGTACATGTGTGCTTATAGGGGTTGGGTATGTGTGGTGGCTTTCTGTGGAGAATGTGTTCTTCTGACCTGTTTCTTCACTTGAGAAAGTTAATGATTATAACAGCCACTGCGTGTAGCCAGTACAGACGAGGGAGGAGACCACAGGCTGTGGAAGAAATCATATTTAGAACTTGGTGACCAGGCTCCGGAGATAACGTGCATGTGTGTGCGCATGTGTGTTTTACCCGACATTGTGTGTGTTGATTTGAAAACATGACCTGATCACTGTTCTTCGGGGCGGGTGGTTGTTGTTAGAGCTGGCGGTCTTTCAGCTCTCTGGAAATGATTGGCTGTCCTTAGAAGGCAGGTCTGGGTAACCCCCCCCCCTCCTGTCCATCAAGTAGGCGGCTAACGGAAATGGAGGACCTGTCCTTGAAGGGAAGTGTACACAAACACAGTCTCTGTGTTAAAAGGACTAATCTTAATGTTTTCCAGTCTCAGTTTTGGGGAGCATTTCATAAAGCCACGTTTCTCAGTAAATTAAACCGAAAATAAAGGTTTACTCTGTTCTACTTTTGCCAGCAGGTGTAAGCATTATGAAATTCATTCATTCATTCATTCATTCATATTTTCCACTATTCAGACCAGGGGTGAAATGCCAGTGTCCAGCACAGTTTAATCATTTCCATGCTCAGGCTCACTAGGTTCAACTCTCCTATTAATTGTCATGTATAGGGAGCGTGCTTTTGGAGGCGAACCACCAAACTGTGCTGGACACTGGACTGTAGTTCAACACCCCTTATCCACACAGTAGCAATATGAAGTGTACTACGTCCCTTATGTGATAAACCTGCCTTTTGCTGTAGCTTACTAAGAGAACCCCATTCCCCACTACATGGTTATAATCTGCACTATTACTGTGTAAAAGCGTCTACAAGACAGTAAGATTCTTCTTGATCTATACAGTTAACATAGTGAAAATTGAAGCCTTTTGTCCAGTCAGCTTTTGCACTTTTCACTAGCTCTAAGGTTCTTCCAGTCTCTGTATCACTCAAGTGATCTTGTGTCTTCCATTGTCCTTGCTCCACAGAGTGTAACAAGGTGTCAATTACAAGAACAGTAGTAGTAATAGTAAGAGTAACATGTGGTAGCAGTGTCAGGAAGAAGAGATGAGCAGGGAGTGAACTGTGGCTTCTAAGCAGCAACGGTAGTAGTAGTAGTAGTAGTAGCAGTTGTAATTACAGTAGTACGTTGTAGTAATGGTCATGGTTTTGTGCTTGTTGTGTTTTGGTGTTCGTAATCGTGGTGGTGGTAGCGATAGTAGTAACAGTAGCAGTAATAATAGTAAAGCAGTAGCAGTGGGCTAATACTGGTGGTACTAGTTCTGTAATGGTAACAGTTGCAGTATTAAGCTAATGGTACCATCAGCAGCAGTTGTAGCAGTATTGGTAATAGTAACAGTAGCAGTAATAATAATAAAGCAGTAGGAGTGGGCTAATACTGGTAGTAATAGTTTTGTAATGGTACCATTAGCTTACTACTGCAACGATTACCATCAGCAGCTGTAGTAACAGCAGTTGTAGCAGTAGTAGTAATGGTAACAGCAGCAGGCTAATGGTACCATTAGCATTATTGGTAGTTGTAATGATACCTGTATTAGTAGCAGTAGTAATAGTAGAGCAGTTGCAGTAATAACAGAAGCATTAGTAAAAGTTGCAGCAGTAGTATGTTAGTAGTACCAGCAGCAGTAGTAATAATAATAACAGCAGTAGTATTTGTAGCAGTAGTAATGCCAAAAGCAGTAGCAATAGTGATAGTAATAGTAGTGGTAGTAATAGTACTTGTAGAGCAGTTGTAGTAATAACGGTAGCAGTAGTAAGTTAATAGTAGTAGTAATAACAGTAGTTGTAGTAGTAATGGTAATAGTAACAGTAACATCAGCAGGTTAATAGTACAAATAGTAGTAGCATTAGTAATATTAACTGTAGCAGTAGTAATAGTAGAAGTAGAGCCATAGCAATTCCAGAAGCACTAGTAGGCGAACGGTATCACCACCAGCAGCAGTAGTAATAGTATCAGCAGCAGGCTAATCATACCAGCAGTAATAATTGTAACAGTGACTGTAGTTGTGCTAGTAACAACAGTATAGTAACAGCAGTTGTAGTGGTAGTAATAGTAGTATTTACAGTAGCAGTAAGAAATATGAGCTGTAAGATCTTGAAGTAGTAGTGAAGGTAGTTCTATTAGTAGTAGTAGTAGCCGCCATAGTTACCACACCTGTTGCATTACCAACAGTGGTGGTAGGAGTAGTAATTGTATAATTTTGCTTGTTGTGTGCCCCACCTTTCGTAGTAGCAGTCAGTATGTCAGTGAGAGCAGGTGTAGAAAGTGGCTGCTGGTGTAAGCAGAAGCTGTTGGGTAATGGCCTAACCCTCTTATGAGCACTAAGGAGCTCTCCCTGGCTGAGCTGCTAATGTTGGCAGGTTGTTTTTAATGGGCTGGAAGTATGAGAGGAGGAGAACTAATGGCCTCTGGACTCGTTTCTCTTTCTGATGTTTTGGACCAGAGCCGGAAATGTGGATCTGGCATAAATATGAAATGGCTGTGTTGATGACGTTGGGGAAGGAGAGAGTTAGGACTGTTACTTTGTACACCCACGCTCCGATTCCGCCGCAATCCGGGGATGCACATACAGTGCAAATGCTGATGCGAGGTTTGTAGAACCGGGTTCCCTAGTGGGTTTGTTTGGAGGGTGGGTGTGCTGGATCCTATGGATGAGTCATGCCACAATGTTTCAGGGAGAAAGAGGAAGTTGAAAATTCAGGGAAGATGCACCTTAATTCTCTTTTTCTTGCTCTTGTTTCTCCTTTTTGCTCTTTTTCTCTTTTTCTTTATACTGTTCTCTCTCTCATTCTGTCTTTCTCTCATATTCCTCTTTCTTGTAAAATATAGTAATCTTTATTTCCACCCAATAGTAATCACATAATACCAGCATTGGTAGGGTGATCGATCGCTAGCATGTGCTTCATCAGAGTCATGTGACACCCCATCATATCAGGTACCTTTTCAGTTTACACCTTATATTACTGGCAAACTGATATATTGGTCATTCCCTAACTACAATGTTTTGGTTTTTGTTCATTAGAAATTTTGGTCAGTCGTGAAATCTTTAATAATTGTGTTTTCTTGGACTCTCAGCTGTAAATTGACTGAATTCATCACATTCTTATGATCAGGACAATATTTTACAGTTGGAAGTCTTGGGAGCCCCCAACAATTTTCATTTTCACCATATCTCCTGAATGCTCATGTGCAAGTTTATTTATATGGCAGATCCTTGCCATCCAGAGCCACCTGTAATTGTTCCCATGGAGAAGATTCTCTCCAGACTCCCTCCATTAGCTACTGTGTTGTCAGTCTGCTCTAAATGTCACTGAACTGCATTATTGAATTATGCATTATTGGTCTCTGTGGTGACTGGTATTTCTCTGACTGTTGCTTTTCTCCTTTCTTATTGGTGCAGACTGCCCACTTGGCATTGATAGATGTGCTGATGGAGGTGGGTGCCATGGAGACGATGAGCATGGTGAGAGTGAGCGGCGGAGCAGAGCAGTTCGGGGGAGAGGAGGACTGGGAAAAGGCCCTGCTGCACTGGGTCAACACGGTGAGTGTGCAGCTGTAGACATACTGTATAAAATGTGTGCACCAAATTCAGGATTACATTTCTACTTTAATTTCCTAACAGTGGTGCTGAAAGGAACCACAAGTTACGATGCAAAAATAACCATTTTATTTACTGTTTACTGGCAAATTTATATGTAATGTTTTGCCTTCAACACTCTGCATCTGTACCTCTCCACCATCTTTGCATTGAAAAAAATGTTTTAAGCCCAAAACCTGTCTAACACAATGTCTCGGGCATCAGTTCCTTTATTTGCGACTTTTCTGTGAAGTAGGTTTTACAGTTAATAAATGCTTCGCACGTCTGGTTCCTATCCTGACTACTGTGAACTTGGGCTGCAAGTACTGAATACTTTTGGAATGAAGTATTTTGTCGATTTTTGTCATCGATTAATCGAGTAATTGGATGAATTATACTTTTTTTTTTTTTTACACAAATACAAAAATAGTGTGTTATGCAACATGAAAGGTTTCTTAAAATGAAAAAGCAAAATGACAAACATTTTTATTCAAACACATTTATTAGATCTAATAGAGAAGGCAGGTTTTGAGGTGTGTGTGTGTGTGTGTGTGTGTGTGTGTGTGTGTGTGTGTGTGTGTGTGTGTGTGTGTGTGTGTGTGTGT
>JBBIGC010089213.1:0-10164 GCA_037576955.1 Lepidarchus adonis
AGGCATGGACACATTTTTCAAAAAATTCATTTGAAACAAAATCTCTAAGCTCTAACTAAAGTTATGTTTTCATGTCAGATTTCCAAATTAGTTATAAATTTGATATGATAACTGAAACAAAGATGCTTATCCATGATTACATCAAGATGTTTTGGCCTGGGTTGTGGTCTTAATATGCCTAGATTGAAGATGCACCTTCCTTCTTTGTTCCCAAACAGTTTGTTCTTTTTTATGTTTCATCCAGCCATTGACTTTTTCAAGGCGTAAACACAGCAAGTCTGCAGGACTGAAATCATCTATAAAGACGTGATAGTGTATCAATGGAAACTGATAATGAACTATATCAGGGGTAGGCAACCCGAGGCTCCCAGCCTTCTTTTAGTGCCTCTGTTTGGCCTTGACAAAAGAAAAAAACAAACAAACTTATCTATTAATACATATTTAAAAATCTATACCTTTTATTTTGTTATGCAGTTATCTTGGAGTTCGAGGTGATACTTTAACATTGAATTTTTAAATAGTTCTTATACTTTGCCTAATTAAATATGCGTCACGTCTATAGCCTTTGCCTTTGTCTGCGAGTCCCGCAGTAAACTTACCATGGATACATCTCTGAAGAAAATAGAGTTTAATTTTTCATGGACAGATTCCTTTGCCTTCACTGCCAAAAACGCCGCTTATCTGTGTTTGATATGTGGTGAGAAATGAGCAAACAACAAAAATGTAATATTGAAAGACATTTTCAAGACAATCACTCAGCGATTTCTGAAAAGAACCGAACTAAAGATGGAGAAAGAGAGTGATTTCAGAAAGTTGAGCCGAGCAAAAATACTTTCAAGGACAACTCTTCAACTCAATCAGCTACTTTTGTGGCAGATTACGAGCTCAGACTGTAAGGAGGAGAAGCCGTTCACAAACGCATGACATAAACACATTCTCACACATACAGAGACCTTACACGTAACAAGTAACAACATCGATCCACACCATAGACGAAACACCAGCAACTTAAATACACTGAGGGAAACACAAAACACCTGGGAAGATCACATGACAAACACCTGACAGACACGTGACACACCAGGGCAACACACTACTTATTCAACACTTCAAAACAAAAGCACATGTAACACAACACAGGATGACACCTTACACATCCAACCATTATTCCTCCTCTACTGCACACTATGCATTCCATTCTCCTGGCATCCAACAAAAAGAGTCATCCACCTGACTGACAGTGAACATTGTCCATTGATTTCCCTGCTCCAAAGTCAAGTAGCTGCATTCTTTACATGACTAAAGCCAACACTTAGCATTATGCATAAGAATCTTAAATGAAAAATGGTTTTCATGAGCTATATCATTCAGCCATGCTCTGTAAGTCTCAGGGCCTGTTGTTGCTCTACACTCTTCCATTTCACAGTAATATAGAGAAAAGACATTTCCCCTTCTCCAGAGACCATTTACAGCACTTTAGCTGACATCTAGCTTGTCATTTTGTGTGCAGCTGCTCAGCCATAGACTGAGCTTTTTGTGTTATTTCAAGGGTTGGTTTGGAACTCTATAGTAAGTGATGAAACCTAGAATACTCTCTATCGTCTAAAGTGAGAGGCAATCCCAACAATACTAGCACTTAAAATTGGTCAGGGCAGATCTAACAGGGCTGTAGAATTGAAGTCCCTCTCCTCATTGAATAAATAATGGTTCATATCCCTACAACAATGGCAAATTACCCGTTATTGTCATGATCGAGGGGCTACAAAGTGATCTACTCCACCATGACCCTGAATCAAAGAAGAAAAATCGGTCCCATCCATTATCAACGAATCTGAAATCACCTGAAACGCGCCCGCTATGCTGACTGAACATTCTCCAAGATGAAGGCCACGATTCATCTGGGAGCTGTCAAACAAATGTTCTTTACTTGAAATGTGATGTGGATTCCAAGGCCTTGTTTAGCATGAGCCTCTATAGCGCTTCCTGCTAGCCCGTTCACCCTGTCCTAGCCACCTGTGGTGCAAGATCAGTGCAGAGAAACAATGATTTTCCATAAAAACACAGTCCATCTTCTGACTAAAGAGGCAACAGATACATTCTATTATTTCCCTGTGGCACAGGCATTTTAGGAACGACCTTGGCTTCTCACTAGCTTGAGGTCAAGAATGATGCATATAATCAATTCATGGAAGCCTGTCATGATACTGCATGTCCTGCATCTGTCCTACCAAACTGGCCTGACTTTCTGAACAAACGTCTTTGCCAAAATCTGACTTCAGCAAAAACTGCACAGAAAAAAGTGCCCACATGACAGGCAAACTAAAAAAATATGTATTAATGGCATTGAGACCCCACAGTGTCCCATTAAGGCTAGTGACCAAAATCCCTACTGAACTGGATAGCTAATCGTACACTGAAACGCTCCAGTGACATCTGTATTTTCATTACTGTTCAATTATTCTCTTCATAACTGCTCATGTTTTTATCCCCCGAACTCCCAGTTGGCACTATCTCCCAAATTCTTTCTATAATAATGCTTAATTGTGGCTGGGAATCTTTCAACTTAACAATTCTTGTGATGCAGAAGATGTGCAATTACCCGTAAGAGTTTATTTAAAGAGATTAGTCGTATATGCTCAATGGTTAACAGAAGCCTCAGGGTACACAAGCTTGTCAAGAGTTGTAGGAATGCATGCTTATGTTTATAATATGTCTATGTATCTACACAATGGTATAAGATGGTTCATTAATTTGTATAATTATATTATATTGTACTGATTGTATTATTGTGTTCTTTCTCACATTATACACTTTGTTGGTAATCTTTCTGTAGGTTGGTGATCTTTAATGAAGTTTCGTTGGTGATGGCTCATGTTTTTGTAAGTTTTGTAGGTAAAACTCCTGCAGGTTTGGGATATTTTGCAGGTCACTGAAGTTTCTGTGTGTTGTTGAGGTTTCTGCAGGTTGATTATGCTTTTAATGTTTTGTTTAAGTTTCTGATGGTTGAGGAGTTTTTGATGGTTGGTGAAGTTCAGATTGGTAAAACCTTCACAGGTTTATGCTCTTGATGCTTTAGGAGGTTTTGATGGTTGGTGAAGTTCAGATTGGTAAAACCTCCACAGATTTGTTGTTTTTGATGGTTAAGGAGTTTCCGATAGTTGGTCAAGTTCCAATTGGTAAAACATTCACAGGTTTGTTGCTTCTGATGGATGAGAAGGTTTTGATGGTTGGTGAAGTTCCAATTGGTAAAACATTCACAGGTTTGTTGCTTCTGATGTTTGAGGAGTTTTGATGGTTGGTGAAGTTCCAATTGGTAAAACCTCCACAGATTTGTTGTTTCTGATGGTTGATGAGGTTTTGATGGTTATTGAAGTTCTGATTGGTAAAAATCTTCTATGGATTACGCACATGGTTATGTTTCTAATGATGGCTAAATTTCCTAGTGGTTTGTGAAATTTCTGCAATTTGGTGAGGCTTTTGAAGACTGGTAATGATTTTGCAGCTGGTATCAGAAAAGCCCAATGATAAATTTAAATAACTTTAAATAAAGACAGTCCTTGAAAGTAAGAGAGAAAAAGCATAAAAAATAACTTATAAAATTGAAACAAAATTAGTTCAAAGAAGTTAAAGATGTAGAACAAGGTTCCACATTTATTTTCCATGTGTTTTCCTTGATATTCAGCAAGGTTTTTGCTAGGGTTTGCTTTTAGTAGCCCATTTTGTTCCCTTTGCTTCCAAGTCTTTTCTCTCTTGTGCCTGTTTCTTCTTTTATCGGACGTCCCTTTCTGTTATGCTCATCACTGCCGTGTACATTCTACGTTACGTTCTAACCTTTGGTCAGGGGTAGAGGCTAGTCTCACCTCTACAGAAGCTAGAATCAATGGGCCACCCAGACGCCAATGCAATCCCTGAAGTGCAGGCAGAAAGGAAAATCATGGTAAGTTATTACATGATTGTTTCTCTCTGTTTTATGGAAGATGGTGTAAAATAAAGCCGTTTTAAATTTCATTTTAAACTGGCAATAGTACAGAGAAATGAGGACAAATTAGTGACTTAACATCCGTCAAAACAAATCAACACAAGTTGGTAGAATTGAAATGGAAGAATTTTTAATGAATGGTTTCTCCTAAATGAATCCCAGAAAAACTTCTCCTGAGCTCTACTGGCTAATTCCTGTTTCAGTCCAGACTCCACCCTTCAGGTGGGTGGCATTCATTTCATGCATCTCTGGATTTCAGAGCACTGCGTTTCTGGCTTGTGTAACAGCGAAATATATCCAACCTGCTTGGTATGGATACTGCATTAGAGGGTTCATATTGCTGTTGCTCTCCTCCACACTGCCTGCAGACAAAGCAAATATCAGTAAATCAAGGTTATGCTGTTCCATGATTGTGCTTTCATGACCTGACTTTTTGCTTCAGCGTGGAATTGTTTATATACAGTTCTGCACAAAAGTCATAGCTATTTACGAAAAAAACTACAATTGTTTTTAGAATACATTTGCTGTATTCTACAACTGAGAGGAGGATACAGATTTGGTTTTATTCTTCTTCTCCATCTTCACCTCATTGCCAGACTTGCACAGTAGGGACATGAGTGGATAGGTACCTACTCATTGTGTAAACCCTTCCTTCTTCTTCGTCTAAGCTAAAGGGTAAATGCTGCAGGATAGTTTTCATTTTCCAAACCACTTTTCTATTGTGGGTCGCAGGGGAAGCTGGAGCCGATTCAGGGTTTACTCTAGACAGGAGGCCAACCCAATACAGAGCCAAACAACCATTAACACACACTCACACCTAAGGGCAAATCAACATAAACTACAGTGGGTCACATGGAGGGAACCCACTCAAACAACAGTCGAACCCAGGACCTTCTTGCTGTGAGGCGACTGTGCTAAACACTGCACTATAATGCAGTCACAGCAGGTATATGATAAACAGATGTATATGTAGAGCTTATTGTCTACATTAGCACCCTGTAGATCCTTTAAACATGAACATTTGACTGATTTACATGCCTAGAACAGCAAGACAAAACAATGTCTCTGGTGCTCTGCTAAGCTTCCAATACAGTCAGAGCCCCGTAGATACGCTGTACATGTTTCTGACTAGCAGAGTGACTTCTGGGTGAAAAATAATGTGTCAATCAGCAAGGGTACAACAATAGTTGAAATTTAGTACTGCAGATAAAAAAAGTAAAGGTGGGCGATACAGAAAAATAATATTGTGATGTAATACTTTGAAAAATATTATAAATACTCAATATATCACAATATACATTTTCTATCATCTATTAAGAGCCAGCAGTGTCATATTTAAAAAAAAAGGACAATGAGTAGATACGATGTTTATTCAGTGTTTTAACCCACAGTAAGTTCACTAATGTGAGGCTAATGATGAAATGAGACCTTAAGTTCAGCAGTGTTTTTTTAGGTGCTGACAATATCACAATGTAAGGGGGGCTCTGGCCATGCCCTGCCTCAGGTGGGACTCATTGTGGATCATCAGGAAGGCTTCTTAGGTGCAGACTGGAACAGGAAGTCTTGTGGTTTGTCCCAGAGTTCTTAGCAGTTTAATATTCATTGACCTTTGGTGTTTTGACCTCTTGCTTGTGTGTTTTGTGACTGGATTCCCTTTATTTTGTATTAAAAACCCTTTTACATCAACCCGCACTTGTGTCTGACAATCTTTGCAATCATTACACAAGATATGCTCAGAATTTTGTATCTAGGCTTTAATTAATTGATACCGATAAATATCATTATATTGCCTGCCTCTAGAAAGAAGTGTAGATGAAAAATTTTATATGGATGATACTATTAATGCTGCTTTTTTAAAGACACAGGGAGGGGCACAGTTACACATTGTAGCAGGAACCCGTGGGATTCCACTTGTGGTCGCTTCACTTTTTAGAGAGGTCATAATCTTTTTTTTTTTTCAGAAACAATCTGCCACAACTACAACTACTACAGCCATTATCTTGTAAGAATAAACACTTTACAGTGATTGTACTGAAATAGCTGAGTGTGTGTCTATTTTGCAGTGAACCTGTGATTCAGAATGTCTAAAATTTCAGGGAAATGCCAAAATGAGGTAAAAGTGATGGAAATTCCAGCCTTTTGGGGTTTCATCACTCCTGTGGTGCAGTCAACAGTGCTCTACTTATCCCATTTAGCTGTTTCATATTTGAAGTGAGCTTGATAACTCAGAGCTTAATATTTCTTATTTCACCCTTCACAATCTACCCTTGGTGATAACATTCAATATAACGCTCCCATTTTTTGATAAATTGCGGTTAAGCTTTGGAACTTATTGCATTTCATTCAAGTGATTATTAATTTGATAGAATGCATATTTCTTCATGCATCGTCTAATTTTAATATAAAGCTTTTTCTGTCAGTTCGATATGAAGATATCTTTTTGATTCATTTGCATTATATAACTGACTTGGCTTTCCTGTTATAAATCATGTAGATGCGATATGCCTGTTGAAGCTCAATTCCATCTATTACCTTTCAGCATAAACACAGTATGACTGCTAGGACTTTTATTTATCAAAATTACCTAGAAAAAGCCACTGATTGGAATGATGTTTGCACTGCTCCACATCAGATTCTGATTCATGACGCTGTCTTATGACTTTGAAACAAGAAAAGTTTTTCTAACCAAATAATGTTTTTTGTACCATGAAAGTAACCTTTTTCGTAGGATGATGTTTCAAATGCCAAAAGTATATGGACACTTGATGACTTTGGTGGATGTCCAATTGGAAAAAGTTTGGATTCCTTTACTGTATGTGGTTTGAATGAAATCACTCACAGAGGACACCAACACAGCAGGTTAGGGTGAAAAGGAACCGAAATGGGAAGTTTTATTTACAATATATACAAGGAAAATAAGATAGTGGGGAAGAGCTCCTGGTAGGGATTCGGGTTGTTTTCATTCATCATTCGTCTGAGAAGGCAGGGGTCCGGACATGTAATGGAGAGAATAAACAAAGCAGGTTAGAGAGAAGAGACAAGACAAAGAGATAAAAAGAGAAACATTAAAGAACACACAGGTAAGAGGAAGGCTCAGGCCGCCAGCAAAATGGAAGTGGGCAAGAACGCTGAGCACACGTGTGTATGCGACGTCGCTCTTTAAGGACGTCAGCTTCAGATCTAATCCGATTAGATCCGATGCCAGACAAGCCTCGTTGAGCGCAACTTCGCTCCGCCTGCGTTTAACACAGAGCTTTCAGACCGAGAATCTGCCGCTGACCTTGGTCCTGATATCCGAGGCAGACAGGTTCTCGGCGTTGGAGCAGGTAGAAGACACACGCTAGCTCAGGGCCATGTGACCGTGGTTATAACACCCAAGGCTGTGTTAGACTCATGGATAGTCCAACAAATGAGCATTGTACATGGGCGTACAAAAATTTAAACTTTAAATCTCAATCCGTAGCATCTAAGTATGTTAGAGACTCAACTTTGCCGGTATTCTGGATGAAAGTCATGGAAGAAAACCCTGAGATCGCCACAACAGCACTGAAAACTTATCCTAAAAGAAATGTTTGCGCATTACCATAGGGACCAGAGCACCTGAGGAGCAGAGGACGACGTTACTCTGATCATTGTTAGCGCATTTCAGGAGGACGCTATAATAAAGTTACATAATTACACAGTGGATTCACGTTTATTATTATATTTATAAAATACCACAGTTTTTTGTGCTGATCGTATCATTTTATTTTGTTGTTTTTATTCGCAACACCTTAAATGCCGGTCCGCGAAAATATTGTCTGACATTAAACCAGTCCGTGGCTGGGGACCTCTGTTTTACACCACTCCTGCCCACACAACAATTGAAAAAAGATGTATGATTCAGCACTACTGGGAGAGGGTCATGGTTTTCTGTTTCACAATAGCAGCTCTTATAGTTACAAGATGGAAATCATGAAGTTCTTAAGTATGACTTATTCTACTGTCAGTGTCATAGGAAAATAAAGTGCAATGTGCCCTTTGGACTCAATTACTAGGTGGGATATGCACATAATTTTGGCCATATAGTGAATACACTCTTCAATTCACCCTTGGAAATAGCAACTTTCCAAAGTATGTTAGTAAATGACAGTGAGCGGTAACCATGCTAAAGTACATCCTCCACACAGTGGAGGTGAAGCAATGTTCCTTTAAATCTTCTAGTATCAATAATTTAGTCTTGACTTAACTGCAGTAGGATCTTCTAGCTGAAGAAAGCAACGACATTGAGCTTAATGCTCTTGGCGTATTCCGAGTTTAGGTTGAGCACTCTGGGCTTTCCGTTTCAGAAGCAGTTAGTGGATTTTCTAAGGTATCTCTCCAAATGTATATGCAGATAATTTGTAGTTAAGTAGCTGTGTCTGGCTTGGTTTGATGTCCTGGTGGATGATTTTCCTTTGATGTGAATAAGGTGTCTTATTGAGTTTCTTTTACTGATTTCTGTGTTTATGATGTAGCTTTGAAAGTTCATGATAAACCTTAGATCTGCGCCCACTTCCATGAGTTTGAAAGTCATAGTGCTGATGAAAGTGGGCTCAAAATTCTGTCCTGGGACGTCCTACAGCCAATATTGTAGTTAGAATGCTTAGAAGCATTTCATTAGAATGAAAAATTAATTACTACCAAATTATTCACTCTTTGCTGTACCAAAGATATGTGCATAATCATAAAAAAAGAAAAAGAGGTTACAAAAGAGCCAAGGGCAGAACACACACCAAGCTCGTCTTAGACTTTTCAAATGTACTTTTTAAAGATATATTTATTTATTTTGTCTTTAATTGGCCAAACCGACCATGAAAGAGTTTGACTCCTTCCTTTTCCACCAATATGGAATGAGCTTCTGTTTTTTTTTTTTTTTACTTTGTCATTATCTAGTGAATCTGCCACATTTCCACTAATTTTGAACAGAACCAATCAACACCCAATGTTGATGTTCACACTGGGAAACCACTTTTGGGAAACCACTTTTCAGGTTGCAAACCAATTAATCTTTGGTTGAAATGCTCTTTTTGGTTCAAAGTGTTGAATGTGAGAAAAGAGGTCACTCTGGATTAATGGTCATCGTCAGTTTTCCTATTTTGGATCATGGTTTCTTTTAATGTCTCTTCTCCTGCTTTTGGGAAGTCTCCATATTCAGTTTTGGTCTTAGTGGTTCTAAATCCCTGGAATTTCATTAAATTCAAATCTGCAGGTTAACCCTGTAATTATATTTTCATGTAAATCCATGTGTTTAAATATTTTATTATATTATATTTACTTTTATTTAACCAGGATGGTCCCGTTGAGATTTGAAACAAGGGAGTCCTGGCCAAGATAGGCAGCAATGAATACAAAATAGTTTTACAAGTTTCACAGTTAAGAAAAGAAAAATAAAATTTACAGACAAACTATACAAAACATGTGCAAGCAATGGAATTGGCTTCAAAAACGTTCAGTCTGGTTTTAAATGCACTTAAAGGTATCAGTTTGTCTATTTTCCCATCTTTCTGCAATATGTTCCATGTATAAAGTGCAGAGTTAACAAAAGCCCTTTTACCTATTTCCATTCTGGGATATGGAACAGAAAGCAAATAGTCCTGAGAGCGAGAGAGGTGTGTATCAGCGTTTTTTTGTACAATTAAGGAGGTGATGTAGTCAGGTAGTAGTGCTTATATATAAAAAAAATACCAATGACAAGACCTTCGAGTGGCGAAAGCAGGCAAACCACCCGGTTATACATGTATATCTCACAATAATGTGTCAATGCTTTACAATTAGTAATAAACCTCAGAGTAGAATGGTCATTGGTGTCAATGTCATTTGAAGACATTTAGCAGAAGTATTCATGTATAAAAGATCACCATAATCCAATACAGGCAAAAATGTCGCTGCTACAAGTTGTTTGTTTGCATTATAAAAAAAACACAATTAAAACCCAATTTTAGCTTTAGCTTCTTCCCCAGGTTCTCCACATGTGGCCTGAAAGTGAGGGAATCACCGAGCACAACACCCAGGTATTTATATGTATGAACCACCTCAATAACATTTCCCTCAAGAGTGGACACTGAAGGGATCACTTGTAATAAAATAATAATAATTTATATTTATACTATAAAGCGCCTTTCACAATCCTAAGGTCGCTTTACAAAGAAAACACACACATAGAG
>JBBIGC010089223.1:0-10163 GCA_037576955.1 Lepidarchus adonis
TGGGGTGGGGTGGGGTGGGGGGGGGGGGGTTTAGGGGGTTTGCTAAAATTGTTTCTTGCACTTTATGTGGGTGGCCTTGTATACACCATTCACTCTTTCTTAAAGGGGGATTATTTATTTATTTATTTATTTATTTATCTATCTATCTATTTTAGTGTTTAAGCGGTAAACAAGGTCATTCAAAGTGGTTTGATGTAATATTGTCCATTCTAAAGAATCTAAGAGTGCTTTGTACTTGAGTGCTGAATGGAACCAAACATCTGACGTGTTCATTGCTTTAAAGCAAAATCATACAAATATTAAATGGGTATGAATACACTCCCTATTGTCCCCTTTCACTTGAGGAGGTGCATGCAGTTGTAGGACAAAATGGCCCCCAAAGAAACAAAAAAAATGTCTAGATACTATCCCTAACACATATAGACACTGGTTGTTTTTGTTGGGAAAATACATTTTTGTATTTTCAAGATTCAAGACCTTTATTTGTCATATAGTGGACTTATATTTGCATTGCAATATCAGATTCCTATCATAAACACTGGAAAATAAATAAATAAAAATCATCTTTAAATATGTTTAAAAGTTTAGCAAAAGGTTAGTGACAGTGAAACTGAAATATACTTATGTATTGCTGTGATTATATGAATTAAAGGTATTAATTTATTCTCTAAAGAAATAATTCTAAGAATCCCATCCGAACAGTGTTTTAGACAATGAGATTTTTTGATTTGAAATGTTAAAAGAAGTTAGAGTAGCTGATTGGGAGATACCGTTTTAGAAACAGGCCTGAGTGTCACCATTATGTAATTAGAAATATATAATATGTAGATAAGCTGACCAACTTTGGGAAATGTAGAATTTTTATCAATATTCTGTTTATTTTGATTGTTATCTTTAAATTGATGTGTTTTTTCCCACCAAAAAGTATTTTTTACAAGGTTTAAGTACTAAATGTATTATACCAGAGCACCTAGCAATTAAAAAATCACATTCAAATTGCAATTTATTTATAAAACATTTAATTGTTCAACTCTATTAGATACTCCTTGATACTTGTTACACTACTGTACTTGTTGACAATTATGTAATAGCTCATTATATAATAGCTTAGTCTATATCGAAATGTCTTCACTTATCTGAGGCATTTAATGACAAAGAAGAATGTCCTGGACTCTTTTTTATTACTAATATATATTAATATTTCATATTGTTTATGCTGTAGCACGTGCCGTCTGTAATAGACTTCCTTATATGCTCTTAATGACGACATGGAATGTGTTTTTCTCTTTCTAGCCTTTCAGATAGTAATGTTGTAGCACTTGCTCTGTATTCTGACTTCTTCTTCGTAGAAAAGAGTTTTCAACTGTAAAATCAATGTTCCCTCATGATTACAGTGTTAGAAAACTCATCATATATATGACATTCTTTCTTGTGGGATCAAAATCCTAATTCTAGCCCATAGTGTCGTGCCTATTTTCGAGAACTGACCACAAGCACAATTAAGCTAACCAGCCTCATTGTTTGTGTATGACTGACTGTTGATGTCTGCCTTTATTGGAGTGGATAGCATGGTGGTTATGGTCTGTCTAGCTCTACATTGCTGTGCCCAAGTCACTCTCATTACAGTCGTTCTTAATGCCACATCTTACTGCCATGTGATCACCATATAACCAGTGGAGCCTTTGAAGCTTTTGTTTGTACTTTGTGGATGGAAAGATCCATGCATCAAATCTGTCCCAGAGTGTGTATGTTCTTGTTTGGCCACATTGTTCCTGATTGTACCCAGATTTCCCGTTTTTAAGACAAATGTTTCGTCTTGTCTCAGACCAACATAGCAATTTACTTTTATTTACTGCTGCATTGTGTTGTTTTGTGTTGTTCTGACCTTAGTTTGAGGAGCCCACTGCAACACCATTGGACGCTTTAGTTCTTTGTAAGCCTCTGTCGTTTTTCAATGTTTGATAAGCTGTACATGATTATTTTAAGGGATGTGTTCTGACTACTGCAACTGATCTCTGACATGGAAGGAAAATACAATCGTTTTTGTGAATTTCATGACAAGTAGCATTGGATTGTGTACTTACTTCATGTAGCCATAAAGATTTTGGTTTTAGGAAGCAAAATATTCAATAGGATGCAGTAATACGCCTAAAAATAAAATAAATGTATTTAATTAACTTTAATTGATTGAGATTAGCCAAAGGAAGCTGATTATTCAGAATAATGGAGGCTCCCTTGTTAAGTGAGTAAATTAACCAATACAATGTTGGATGCTGGTGAGGACTTGCTTCTCACAGTGTTTTTATTTTTGAGAGTATTATTTTTGAGAGTATTAATTTTGAGGGTATTATTTTTGAGTACTTTTTGGCAGAGAAATATTATCACTGTTTCTAGAACTAGCCTACATCAACTCTACCTACCTTTTCTAGCTAAAAGCCGTGCAAAAGCCACATTTTCAGATCAGGATTCAACAACACTTTACAATTCCCTGAAATGTAGTCTTTAAAATAATTTCAACGTCTGTTCTAATTTTAATATGTGAATTAATTGAAGGGCCAATATCCAACATTTTTTTGTGTTTAAATGTTACTTTTTTAATCAGTTTTTCCTATGGCATTAATGTGGTGTGCCAAAAAGATTCATTTCTAACCTTTCTTTATCCCTTTGTATCAAACTGGACATTTTAGTTGCTATTTCTTAAAGTCTGATATAAGGGTCTTCAGTCCAATGGGCTGCGTTCTAACACATCTCGTTCAAAATGCAGTGCAGACTCAGCCACTCGTTCTAAGGTCATTTTGGAGAGACTGAAACAGCTGTAGGCTGAATAGGTGGAAATATTTAAAACTGGTCTTTGTTACATCAGGATGTATTTGCAGCTGTATTTGCCTATATAGATACAAACTAGGAAGTGAGTGCTACATTATGGAACTTTTCACAGTGGTTACTTACTACCTGCAGTGAAAAATGTTTTTTTAATTCAAAATATATATATGTATTTATTTTATTAAAATATAAATATTTTGAGGAGTGGTTTATCATGTTTTTTTTACTGTATATACGGTACAATAACATTCATATGACTAGTGACTGAGATATATTCACTCAGGTATCAGACAAAAGTTCCTATTCACATAGCAGAAGTGCAAGCAGGAAAATACAGCAAGATTGTGTGACCATCAACTCCACAGGGTGTTATATTATTCTTATTCATCAGAATATATGTAATGTATGTAGTATATGTAAGTGTATAAGGTGTCAGTGTGTCCAGGAGGACTACAGCTCTTCTTCCTTTTCCTATTCTCTGGTCAGATATGTTAAATAAGATAAATAGTCATCTCGGCATGAAAGGTGTGAAGCCATATTAACATACCAACAATGCTCATAATATAATAAGATGATAATTGCATTAAAATGCTAATGAAACAGTAAATGGAAGCTACCAATTTCCCACAATTATATTTATCATCAGTTATTGGTCATCAGGCAGGTTTTTCTTCCCACTGTCGCCTTTGGCTCATTGGGGCTCACACCCGGATTCTATAAACTCCGTAAAGCTGCTTTGTGACCACGTCAGTTGTAAAAAGCGCTGTATGAATAAAATTGACTTGAATTTTTTATCTCCAGAATGCAGAAACACTGAGTGAACTTTCTGTGGTTTACATGCGGAGCAGCACTGCTCTATCTACTGTAGTGTCACACAGCTGTGAAGAGCAGGTTGTGTCTCTGCAGCTGTTTCTTCCCATGAGCTGTAGATGAAAGGCTTTCAGATGAAAATGTGGGGGCCCATGCCCAACTCCCACAGGAAGCACTGAACAGCACAGGAACACTTCAAGTAAACACTCTGTTTATGCCTTTAGTGCCTTGGCTGCTGAATAAACCCCAACCCTGACTTTGCTCAAACACTGAAAGTAAAACTGTAAACTCTTGTAGAAATTCAGGGCTTGGGTAAACGGCTGACAATATGAAAATCTCAGGTTACATTAAAAAAGGTAGAGAGAACCCTGCTACAGGTTGTGGTTTGCTCGGGAGAGTTTGACCAGGTTGAATAGCCCTGAAGGTCACAGGGAACCCAGGGTCAGGAGAACACTGAAAATCAGCTATGGGCATGGCAGTATTGGAAGAAGAAAGCCATTGTTCTTCAAAAAGAATATTTCTGATCATCTATAGTTTGTTAAAGATCATATTGGGGAACCAGAACGCTTTTAAAGTTTTTTTTTTATTTATTTATTACAATTAGAAACAATGTTTGTACCAAAGATCACTGCATTCCAACATAAAAATGTTATTCTGTTTGTGTTGCTAGTGCCATATTCTGAGCCTGGACATACTGCCATCAGTGATGGGATGATAAATGGTGAATTAGACCAGTAAAATTTAAAAGAAAATGTCAGGACATTGGTCTGTGAATTCAATCTCAAGAGAAAGTGGGTCATGGGGCATGAAAATGACGCCAAACACACACGATATATATATATATCCATGTCTATTTGTCCCGAAATCTCTTCAAACCTATTTATTTATCTGTGTCTGGCTGTCTGTCTGTCTGTCTGTCATTCTAATATGTCTGTCTGTCTGTCTGTCGTTCTAATATGTCTGTCAATCTGTCTGTCTATCGTTTTAATCTGTCTGTCTATCTAACCTGTCTATTTATTTATCTGTCTGTCTTGTCTGTCTTGTCTGTCTGTCTGTCTGTCTGTCTGTCTGTCTGTCTGTATCTATCTAAGCCATCTGTCTGTGTCTGCCTATCTATCTTTATCTATTTTCTTTCTTTCTTTCTAATTTGGCTTTTTAAAATCTCATATTGCCTCTAAGTATTTATCTGTAGTTTTTGTCGTTTTAGAGCAGTATTTAAATTATTTTGTGTTTATTATCTTGGTATCACACTGATATGATTGTCTGTGTGTGTTTTTATGTTTTCAGGGGAGTGTGTGCTACAGAGAGCAATCCTGGTGAGGAAGAAGCTGTCTCCTAAAGAAGGAGGAGGCTGGCTGTCTGGCACTTTGTTCTGTACTCATTTCAGGGTTGCCTTTGTACCACAGGACAGCCCAAGACCAGATGTAAGTGTCACAGATCCACACATCTGGCCTCTTATCATTAAACATTTCAGTTTTTTTGTTAAAAATCTTGAACAGTGAATGAAGGTTGTGCAGAACAGTTGACAATCACTATGGCTATGTTGCTAGTGGCTTTTGTTTCTCTTTATTAGCAGAGATTTTTGGATCCAGAATTTCTTCAAAACAATGACAAAAACTATTACTAGCAAAGACTTGTTTTTTTGCTTCGACTTAAACTGAATAATGTAAATGCAAGATTATAGTCTTCTTATTTTAGATAGAAATTGTAAAGAGTAAAAGGTACTTCTTTGGAAATGTTATTGGCTAAAAGTAGTACAAGTATTTACAATATTGTACAAATCTCCCAAAATTAATTCTCAAAATATGTCCAAATTATTCATAATATTTGCCTTAACTAATAATGGAAATTTGGACATAGAGCGTAACTGGAAACGTTTACATTTTTTATTACTCTCACTTGAAGAGAATTTGTTCTGGTCCCAGTCGACTCTGTGGTGGGTTCATGTGCAAAGTAGGTTGAGCCTTGAGCTGTGTCATTTATTAACCAGGTGGAGGCATCATCTATCTATCAGATCTTTAATAGCTCTTGGGCTTCCCAATATCCATATTTCCCTCTGCCGGGCCAGTTTCATGTGTCTGCTTTAGTATCCGGCTCAGACAGTATCTCTGCAGATGAAATGTCAACTCACGTCTGCTTTGCATTGCTGTGGTTGTCTTCACTCGTTCTTTCTTCCTCCTGTTTTAGGACAATGCTGATCCGGTTCTTCTTGGGGACCATGATGTGGCCCTGGCTTCCATTGAGAAGGTTGTGGCTGGTAAGGTGGATGGAAGGTTGAAATATTGACTTTTTGCTATTTGGGTTTGATAATGTTTCTGCGTTCTTTAAATATTGCTTCAAAGAAGCCCAACCCCCATTTTAAGATGTCATTGGAGAAGCACTTTTGTTGATTAAAACTCATTTCAATGGATGGTTATTTAAATAATTACACAATTTCATTTTCTATTGGATCTATGGTCAAATTTGAACACTCTGACCACTGAAACCCTTTCAGAAGCCAATAAGCAATCTGAAAGTGTCAAAATCCTGAAAGGTAATCTATTTACTGTTGCATTTTCTGAGAGTGTTCTCTGTTTTAGTGGGACCTTCTCGGACCAAACTGGTGACCCCTAGCTCTTCTCTGAAGTTCACTCCAGAGGAGCTGATACTGTACTGTAGAGATCTGAGGGTGCTTTGCTTCCTGTTTGACCGACTCACTCCTGATACTCAGGCTATGGAGGTGTGTGTGTGTGTGTATGTGTTTGAGGATCATGAACACTTTTGTTTTATGTTTTTTCCTATAAAGGTAATGCACTTTGATTATTTAATTAATAAAAAAAAGTATTTTCAGACCTTGAATAATGCACAGAAATTAAGATTCAATTTTAAACGCAATACAACCGTCTGAACTCTTGAAAAGAATTCAGAGATAATTTTGATCCGTTCAGACTCCTCCTACTGCAAGAAATAAGTTTTTTTATATTGATTTCTTCTTTAAATCCAGTGTGGTTCAGGTGATCAAATAATCAGTACCTCAGTAAGTGAAGTGAGTTCTGGTTGTGTTGGAATTCTACCACAGAAACTGGAATGAAATACCTGCCCATGCTGATTGCTCTCTGAGTGCTCTCGTCGTCGTCGTCCCCCCCCCTATATATGAGCAAAATGCTTTCTTTTATCACAATTTCAGTTGTTAATACCACAATTTGGCAATTTTTGTCCATTTTCTATTAGTTCATGAACTGTAGTAATGTAATCTGTAAAGTAATGGCAGCTGTTATTTTCCAATTCAAATTATAACCTGGTGGCTGATCAACGTCTTTAAGGGAAAAATAATGAATAATATTTTTGAGGAGCTCTTTGTTAAAAGGCAGTGTTATTTGGTGTCAAACTGAAGACTCATTCAGACTTCTCATTCCTCTGCAGATTACCTACACCATTGCCAAGACGTACCAGCCACTGAAACCTGGAACTATGCTGTCCTTCCAGAATGCTGCTTTGGGTAGTGTTGGTGAGTGACTACAACACAGTGAAATGGGGTGATTTACATAATTTAGGCAAAAATTCTGCCCAATTCTATTGTTGAAAAAGTAATTCCAAAATATTGACACGTGGTTCTCTATCAGCCATAACATTAACACCACCTGGCTAATATTGCCCCATGCAGCCAGAAGTGTTCTGACAATTTGTTTTAAGAGCAAGTGTTAACATTTTGTGCAACAGAAACTCATTTTTGGATTTGATCAGACAGGCTAGCCTTCACTCTCCACATGCATCAGTGAGCGTTGGGTGTCCATGACCCTGTTGCTGATTCACCAGTTGTCGTTGCTTGATCCACTTTTGGAAGGCACTACTGTGTAGTTGTTAGATGTTCTGATTCAATCATCTGGCCACCTTGTTAAAGTGGCTCAGGTCCTAATAATCACCCATTATTCCTGCTACCAGCACATCAATTTCAAAAATGGACAATTTACTTGCTGCCTAATACATTCCACAAAAATGACCTGGTAATGGTTTGAAGAATGACAAGGCATTCAGGGTCCAGAATTCCCAGATCTCAGTCCATTTCAAGAAATCTTGGGATGTACTGAACAAACTACCTGAGAACTTACATCACTCACAGGATCTGCTGTTAACATCTTGTGGCCACATACTGCAGCAGACTCGCTGGTCTTATGGTGTCCGTGTCTGGACAGGTCAGTTGTTTTGGTGGCACAAAGGGGAGCAGCACAATATTATTGCTGATCAGTGTATATTACAATTTCTCTGGCATTAATTATCATACTGGTAATGATTTCATGTAATAGCTTTCTTTGTTCACCACTGCTGTGAACAATTCTGACTCCATTTCTTCAAAACCGCATTTCACATCACACCACTGGGAATGGAAAAAATCACCCTCTTCACCCCTTTCTCTCAGAGGCATTAGTCAGTGCAATAGCCTGCTGTTTACACCCAGTCTTTTTTAATTGGAGAGGCAGGGAGGGTGAATTCTTTTGCTGTAAAAACACTTTGAGGCTAGGGTGCGTTCAGCCAGCCATAAAAACAATCAGAACAGGATGTTTTGAAGTCCAGAGATAAGAGCAGGTACGCTGCATGAGTGCTCGGTGTCCTCTTTATGGTATGAACCCTCACATTTGATATTCAAATGAAATCATAAGGAGAAATGTGAACCTGATGGAGCAGCTCTGAAGGAAAAAGTGCCCATCAGCCAGATGAATAATGGATGGAAACCTGACCTAGGCAACCTCCTGGCCCCTGCTCAACCTTGTCAAGCTTTGTGTGTGGTCAGTTCATGTTCATTGCAGTATACTGTTGTTTCTATAGACTTGCTGCACCAAACAAATTGATTTCATTGCTCTGCCAAGGTGCAGCTTAAGAGTTAGGGCTGCAACTGTTATTTCTTTTTCTTGTAAAATTCACCAGCTGTTATTTGATTTTGAGTTGTATTGTTATTTACTGTTATTGTTTGTTGCACAAGGCTTTAGCTGCAACAAATATATTTAAATATATATTTATATTTGGTACTTAATAATTTACCTGAAGACCCTCACACCCCTGTCAGTGGTGTTAATGTTATGGCTGATCAGTATAAAAGCCTTGTTCCTGGAGACCCCCTGCTCTGCACCTTTTACATGACTTTTACACATCTGATTCAGCCAATCAGCTATTTAACAAGACGCTCCTAAGTAGAAGGGGCTATAGTTAGATGTGGGTTTGTGACCTGATGTGGATTTAATTCCCTGAAGAAGCCAGCAGACTCAAGTGACCCTGAGAAAGCATCTAACCCTCTTCTGCTCACCAGGAGGCGCTACAGTGGTACAGTGGCTCCAGGTGTCTGTGCTCCCTGCCTCGGATGAAAAAAATGTTCGTCCTTATCGTTAAGCTGACAGTACTCACAGTATTCAGAGTATTTTTATGTCATTTGCAGAAATGAAGCAGTTTCTGAGCAACCGACGGAGGAACCCTGGTATGAACTGGTTTGAGAGTCCAGCGGACTGGGAGCGGGAGCTTGAGAGGACTGGCGCCAACGGCTGGAGGGTCAGCTCGGTAAACGACCGATTTGAAATGTCCACCAGGTAACTAAGCTCTTCCTTGTCAGCTCAGAGAAGTCAGGTGCTTTGGTCCCTGTTGAAGCACAAACTCTGATACACACCTACACATACAAATATCTGCACCTATATGTTGTGCTGTATGACTGGCAGATGCTTTAGGGTAACACGGGAAGTGAAACGTTTCCTAGAATCAATACTAAATGATTCACAATGGCCCTGTATTGCTTGTAACTCACGGCTGTTCTGTATTTTTAACGTCTGCAGTGTGTAGTCAGGTAGGCTTCTATTGGGTGCTAGTAATCTAGCCACAGCACTCTGGTGTAGTTAGTTAGTTTATTCTAAATGAGCTGGGTTTCTGGAAAGCAGTGGAAACTTTGAACTGGGCGTCAAGGGGAGTTTATGAGATGAAGAGCAGCACTTTGTGGGCAAAGGGCTTCATTACTTGTCACTTCATGACACAGTTCTTTTGACATGAAAATAATCTCAGGCTTTTACAGCACAACATGGTAGTGAGCTGTGTGTGTGTGTGTGTCAATTAAACTGAACAGAACAGTGCTGTGTGCACTGTATGTCCATAGAATGCCAATAGAATGGTACTGAGGGTTATTGACTGTTGTAAAACAGTCTATAATTGTAAACTACAAAGTGCACCTGCATGATATCAAGAGTTGATAGTGAAAGTACAAGGTAGACAAACATCTCTGGCAAAACAAATTCATGGTGGATGACAATGTTGGGTAATTTTAGTCCAATGATTAGAAATCACTGGTTTCTGTAGTTCACTTAACCCAGCAGATTTCCAGGCAGTTGGAACAAAATCCTAGTGAGGATTTGTACTCACTGGACCCAAATTACCCAACCCAGTGGATGAACAAAGTAATGCTGTGTTCACTGGGTCAGATACTGTAGATAAGGGTTCATCAAAGTGAATACCAATCAGTCAAATGTGTCCTATTCAACTTGAGTCACATTGTGATCTGTCATTCATCTATATATATA
>JBBIGC010089305.1:0-10160 GCA_037576955.1 Lepidarchus adonis
CTCATTATCATCATCACCTACATCATCTTCTCCATCACCTCCATCACCCACATCATCATCATCATCATCATCATCATTACTATCATCATCACCTACATCATCTTCTCCATCACCTCCATCACCCACATCATCATCATCATCACCATCCTCCTCCTCCTCATTATCATCATCACCTACATCATCTTCTCCATCACCTCCATCACCCACATCATCATCATCATCATCATCATCATCATCATCATCATCACCATCCTCCTCCTCCTCATTATCATCATCACCTACATCATCTTCCCCATCACCTCCATCACCCACATCATCATCATCATCATCATCATCATCATCATTACTATCATCATCACCTCCATCGTCATCCTCATCTCCATCACCCACATCATCATCACCATCCTCCTCCTCATCATTATCATCATCACCTACATCATCTTCTCCATCACCACCATCATCATCACCATCGCCCCTGATTCTGTGGTGAGAAACATTTATTAACTTTTATATCAGGTTTTGTCATTAATAACAGCGCTACATCAGCAGCGACACAAAGGCGGAGAGGAGAGGCCTACTCCACCTTCTCCTCTGATCGGACTCATCTGCTACTGTCACACGCTGTGGAACGCCGCTCTCCTGTTGCTACGGGGACCTGGGCCGCTGCCTTTCTGATTGGACAGCCTTATGCGCCCCGCCCTGTCCTCATTTGCATACAGCTGTACTGTAGTCGCCGCGTGCGTGAAAGCAGCGCATGGCGAACAAAAGAAACAAACTTACAGCGAGCAATATGGGCCCTTCCCCAATCCCCCCCGAGCCCCACAGAAGCACAGTGAATGGGCTGGGAGCACGCAAGGCGGGTGTGTGTGCGTGCTTTAGAGCTGCAAATCCTGATCAATTAGAAGAGAGTGACAGTGATAACCCGCTAGTTGCCAAGGCTGGTGTTGTGGAATTCCTATAGAGATTCCTATAATGAAGAGGAGATCTATCTATCTATCTATCTATCTATCTATCTATCTATCTATCTATCTATCTATCTATCTATCTATCTATCTATCTGTATGTATGTCATTTACTTCATTTTGTCCAATAAGGTTGTAATTTATAATAAACACCAAGTTACCTCAACCTTAAAGCCACTGACAGGTGAACAGCACAGGTAATCACGTTACAGTGACACCTGTCCAAAAAGCAAGTTGAAAGCAATGTGGATTTCAGCCTCTCTGACAGGACCTAAGGTGTTATGGCTAGATGACTGGGTCAGGACATCTCCTGACAGGTTTTGTGGGGTGTTCTGCAGTGGTTAGAATCTTCAAATATTCATATCTCCAACCGTTTCCAAAATATATTGAGTTTTCACATCATCTGACAAAGCCCATGTCTGCCCAACCCCAAAATGACTCCAAAGCTCTGAACTCTATTCAGTAGATCATGCAGCTCATGATGAAGCCAAATTTAGGTGTAAGTTCTAGCCAGAGTTGTTATCATATCCTACAACAGGGTTACGCCAGACACTACGCTGCTCTACACAGTCTGAAAAGCCTCAATGTTCACCCAGCATTTAGTTGGTACTGCCAGCTGTTCTGTTGCCATCTACTGGTTCCAGGTAAAATTGCTACATGAAGTAAATGGATAAAATATGTTAAAATATGCAACATAATCACATTTGGGATTGGACAGGAGCTGCTACTGTTTGTAGCATCTTCAATTCACCACCCAGATGAACTTTATAGTTCATTATAATGTTAAAAAATAAGCTTTTTGTGGGCTTCTTCAGCTTGCCACACTTTTTTTCATAACCAGTAAAAATTATTGTATATACAGTGGCACTTGTAAGTTTGCGAACCATTTAAAATATTTTACATTTTTAAATAAATGTCCTTAAACCCTAGTAAACCTAGTTAAACAAATGAAACAAAAATGAACTGGTCATGTATTTACTAAAAAATGTTAGCATATCTGCATGTGGCAAAATTAAGAACCAGTGCTTTCGGGAGGTGCTGTGAACTCCTTGTTCTAAACTAAATGTTGCACATTGATTTTTAGCCCATTCTTCCATATAGAACAGCTTCAACTCTTGGATGTTGGTGGGTTTCCCCACATTTACTTCTCACCTTATGTCTTTCCGCACCATTTCAATTGGATTAAGGTCAGAACATTCACATTTTTCTTCCTTAAACAAGAAACGAAGCAAGAACGACTTATGTGTTTAGGATTGTTGTCTTGCTGCATGATCCACTGTCTCTTGAAATTCAGTCCATTGACTGATGTCTTGAAATTTTTCTTTAGAATGCTCTGTGTCAGTTCAAAATTCATTGTTTGAAAATCAATGGACATTTTAGGTCACATTTGTATAACAATATACAACATTTTAAAGGGTTCACAAACTTTCAAGCACCACACAGTTTGGTTCTATTCGTTTTATTATATTTCATCATGCTGTAAAGAAATTATGTTAAACTCTAAAGTAAAAACTCTAAAGTAATATACAGTTTTCCTCAAAGATAGGACGTTGCTATAAAATGCATTCTGAAATTTTTTTTAAAATATACAGCTCGCCCCCTTTGTTCCGGGCCCTAAATGTGGCGAGAGTCAGGGGTCGTAACAGATCATGGAGTATCGTGGTTACAGCACTGCGTCCCTTTTTTGCTGTTTGTCTGTCATATACGATTGTAGAATGTAGTTGAACACCTACTAACTGCTTTAAGGTAATACTGGTCTCCTGCGAGAGACACTGGCATTTGCTACATGTGCTACATGACGTTAGCATGTTTCTGGCTGCTAATAAAGCCTCCGCAGCATCATTACATGTACATGACTTAATCGGGCATGAGGAGTAGCATTAGCAGCAGTAGCATTAGCATTAGCAACAGCAGCTGAACTATACAGTAGAACTATAGAATTAGCACAGCTTAGCACATTCTAAGCTACAGTGCTAACATGGCAAGCTATAGAAAGAGAAATGTATACACCAGACACGTTCCTGTGACACGAGTGACTGTTCTGCAATCTTTGATGGCAAGAGGCGAGGTTGGCGAGCTAACCGGGGATGAGCTAACGGGGTTTGACTCTACAATTTAAAATGACCGATTTTACAAGAAACCAGATACATTATGTAGTCTTGAGCAGCATTTCTGCCATTTCTTACCAGCGTATAATACAGTATGACTACTGTAAATAAACAATAAAACACAGGATAAAGTGATGTCTGTAGTCATTTTACACTAAATGCTCTTTTCCAGTGTATATAAATGTACAGAATAGTTCAGTATTTTATTTAGCTGGAATTGATTTAGGGAGCAGAGGAGCAGAAACATAGAAGTACTAATTCGGCCAAGAGCAAAACAACTTCTGAGCCCTGCTACTGCTACTACTAATGATATAAATCTCCTCACAGACCAGCGGGTGGAGTTGTGAACGACCCAGAACACTCACATCCATCACTTTAATTCTGAATCTATGGTACACTGCATATCCGCAGTCCTGCATTTGGTCTATTTCAGTTTGTTACTGTACTGTCAGAGCAAATAAATTGAACAATTATCATACCCTGAGCATGGAGCAAGACTAATTAGAGTGGCCATCAGGAGCTGCCGGCTGGTCATAGCTATTCACAGATCTGGCCAAGAGAATCCATCTTGAGTCATGCTGGAAGCTCAGTATGAAACGGGCTGGCTTGAGATTAAAACGTGTCAAGTGGTTGCACACAAATGAAATATGTCACATCAACACAGTTGCTATCTTTAGGTTCAATTCTTCAGGCAATAATCATGTTGATGTAGCCCGTGTTATTTATGTGCAACCATTTGACACGTGTTATTCGTGGAAATTTTTCAGGATGTTCCTAGGAGATACCCTGCTGACAAAAGACGTTAGAACCTGCTGGTTTTACTTCAAAATGGGAACTGGCTTAATGGGAACCATCAGAGAACACTAGATTTCTGTCAGATTCCTTATATTCCATCTGAAACCAAGGTCAACTTTCAGTGCTTCCTTTGGATTTACTCAGAAGTGAAACATATTTACATTTACAGCAGTTCTCAAATGTGCTTCTCCAGAGTGACCTACATGAGTGGAGTCTACAAAGGAAAGTCACCACTCACAGTAGTAAATCTACGATTAAGAGGCAACCAGAGTCCTAGAGATAGTCAACAGTGCTACTTTTCCTTACACGGAAGAGACATTTTGTTTAAGATTTGGAGAAAGTTTGTTAGTTCTGTTAGTTTGAGGCATGAAGTTATTGGCTGAGATACTATTTGAAGAGATGGGCTTCAGTCATGGTTTGGAAACAGTGAAGGACTCTGCAGTTCATTGCCAAAACTGAGAAGAAAACACAGCCCATCACACAAAGTGCACAACCATGAAATGTGACCTCTACATTTTTGGAACGAAGCCTTGCTGAATATAAACTATAAAATCAACTTGCTGACTATAAAATCAAAATGAACCATTTCCTAAAAAGCCCTACAGATGACCAACTCTGATTAGCTGCTCATCCATTGCAAAGCACCAGTAGTTTGTAGCATAACGTATATTTTCTAACAAGCGTTAGAAGATATCACTGTTTAGCCGGCACTGAGTTTTCACTTTCTACCTCCGTGTTTTAACAGAATTTTGAACAGAAAATTCTGAAGACAGTTATATGAGTGTAACGTGTGTAATTACTCATTTCTGTCATGATATCTGAGGATTATTGACGCATATTAAGCGGCTCTGTTTAAACTTATCACTGAATTTGGTACTAAACCACTCCCACAATAACAGCCAATCACAGACAAGTATCACCACCGAACAGACAGAGGGATGATTTTAGTCGTGATGTTTTATCTTCTGTCAGAATAAATGAGAAGAAGCTGCAGGACATTTTGTGATCGTAAATACCATCACCATTCCGTCTATGAATTCACCTGTCTCTATTAAACGCTGAATAAACGTTGAATAAACGCTGGGGCTACTATTTAAAAGATTTTACACATTTTCATCAACCCTCACATTTCATTATTAAAGGTCAAATACAGTGATGTAGTCACAAACAAAACCAACTTCTCAGTAAATTCAATTAAATTGTGGAATGAACACACGTCGATTTAATGTGTCAGATCGATACAGCGGATCGTGCACGATTTCACTTGATGCTTCGATTAATTGTTTATGTTTAAAGCATCAACTGCTGTTTTATGTCCAACAGATAGAACATTTCCATAATATACAGTACTGAACACCTGAGAAAATAATGTCTGAAAGCTTTTTTACTCCAACAGAACATTAATAATAATACAGTAAACACTGACTTTGTGTGTTTATTGGCTTCACCATCTCCAGATCTTTCCTCGTGGAGCCCAGTGTTACTGGTAGTTGGTTCGGCCTCAATCAGTTCTTCCTTCCATTAAATCAGGTTCTGCTGGAGTTTCACATGGAGAGGAGATCTGGAACCAAACCTGTGTTCTTCATCTCCCAACATATCAATGACTTTAACTAATCCTTACACAAATTAAACTGTATAATATGTCAATATGAATCTACATATTGTTACAACAATCTGATGCTATAGTTCTAGTTACTAAAAATCTACACATTTCTCAACTGATTGGTCAGATCAAATGAAGGAGAAAAAAAAATACACTAAAAACATTTACAGAACTCCATTAATCAGCCATAACATTAAAACCACCAGTTTAATATCAGCAGATCCATTTAGACCTGAGTTTTGAAGGTGTACCTCCATGGGTTGGTCTGACTGAGGTCCAACAATATAATATTTGATATAATATAAGACTTACATTTAAGTTTAATGCAGTTTTCCAGCGTTAAGACCATTAATTTTCTGAAATGCTTTATCCACGTTGGGTCGCAGGGAAGCTGGAGCCACTCCCAGCTGACTAGGGGCCTAAAATGACTTGCTGAGAATCTGACAACTCAAACAACGTAAGATTCATAATCACAACAATCCCTTCCAGTGCTGAGTGCAGGAAACAAACTGGCAACCTTTTAGCCTGCAGGTGTATCATTCAGTTATTTACATTAATACATATTATTATTTAGCTACTATACATTATTCTGTAATCAGGCTTACTATATAATTAATAAATAATACTTGTCACTACATAAATTAAATAAAGACAGACTTGCCTGAAATATTTAAATTTGCCATTTTGCTATTTAAATTATAGTTTACAGTCGTTTTTCACTATTTCACTATTTAAATGATAGTTTACAGTCGTTTTTCACTGCTCCTTTCCTACCTGTAATTGCAGTGACATCACTCCAGTCTTAGATTCAGTCACGACAGTGACGTTGACTGTGACTGTAACAATTTTGGCCGCCAGATGGCGCTGCGTTTCTCTTCTTCCAGTCCCGCTGATTTTTTGTAGTTTGACCAACAGGGGGAGACTCCGCACCAGTGTAAAGACGAAGAAACCCGGAAACCCAACACCAACAAGGAAATAACTGCGATTAACCGCCACAATTCTCACGCATCCTTTACATATACACTGAATTCACGTAAATACAAATCCAATAAAACACAACGAGTCCCAGACTGGGATTAGGCCTAGTCCTGAACTCCACAGCATTCTAAATTCAGATTTCCTTAGAAGGCCAAATCTAGTCAACTGTGCAAAAGTATCCAGACACTTGTAACTGGCG
This sequence comes from Lepidarchus adonis, assembly GCA_037576955.1. Taxonomy (NCBI): domain Eukaryota; kingdom Metazoa; phylum Chordata; class Actinopteri; order Characiformes; family Lepidarchidae; genus Lepidarchus; species Lepidarchus adonis. Next base: position 6,646 of record JBBIGC010089305.1, read on the forward strand.
CTAGAACTGAGTTGTTCTACAGCCACAACTGAGCCTAAGGTCCCAGTGTCCAATGCCAAGAGTTAGATAGAGGGATATAAAGCTTCCAGGATTGGCCTGTCTTCACTGGTGTGATCATCTCCATCCTAATCATCTCACATCCGTACTCTAATGGTACTTATGAGGCTGAATACTATTTTCTATTATCTAGTGTAGCCTTCCCAGAACAGTGGATGCTGCTATTTTAGCAAATTAGGCTTCCAGGCCCTGTAGGAGCACCCCTCTCTCCCCTCCTACACTTATCCACTCACATGGGGTGGGGTGACCCCTAGTCGTGTGGCCATATGGCCGAGCGAGAGGGGAAGCCCCAATCTGTAATTAGTGAACGCAAAGAAGAACCAACGTCCATCATTCTGTAACAGCTTTTAGATTGGACTCAAACTGTGTGTGTGGCTGGGATTGTGTGTCTGTCTGTATTTACATATGTACATATGTACATATGTGTATACGTACATCCCCACCCATATATACTGTACATATACACCCATATACTATGTACCTACTGTATGGATGACATCAGGACACACACACACATGTTTATATACCGTACACAGCGATGCTTGAAAGTTTTAGTGCTTTATGCAGCAATAACGTCTAACAAACTGTTGATCTGGATCTCAAACTTTCTACAAACTTTCAAACACCACTACACACTTTTCATATATTTTCATGGGACAACACTGAAGATATGACATTTTGATACAATGTAAAGTAGTCAGTGTACAGCTTGTATAACTGTAAATTTGCTGCCCCGTCAAAATAACTCAACACAGCCATTCATATCTAAACCACTGGCAACAAAAGTGAGTACACCCTTCCGTTTGAAGGTGCCCCACAAATGCTCAATAGGGTTTAGGTCTGTAGACATGCTAGGCCAGACTTGGAGGTGTGTTTGGGGTTGTTATCATATTAGAATACAGACCTTTAGCCAAGTTTCAGAAGAGAGGAGATCATGCTCTGCTTCAGTATATCACAGTACATGTTGGAATTCATGGTTCCCTCAATGACCTGTAACTCCCCAGTGCTGGCAGCACTCATGCAGCCCCAAACCATGACACTCCCACCACCATGCTTGACTGTAGTCAAGACACACTTTCCTTTGTACTCCTCTCCTGGTTGACAACATCTGAACCAAAGAAGTTTATCTTGGTCTCATCAGACCACAGGACATGGTTCTAGTAATCCAAGTCCTTAGTCCAGTTGTCTTCAGCAAACTGTTTGCAGGCTTTCTTGTGCATCATCTTTAGAAGAGGCTTCCTTCTGGGATGACAGCCATGCAGACCAATTTGTTGCAGTGTGCGGCGTATGGTCTGAGCACTGAAAGGCTGACTCCCCACCCTTAAAATCTCTGCAGCAATGCTGGCAGCACTCACACGTCTATTTTCAACCTTTGGATATGACACTCACCTTCTTTGGTCGACCATGGTGAGGCCTGTTCTGAGTGGAACCTGCCCTGTTAAACCACTGTATGTTCTTGACCACCGTGCTGCAGATCAGTTTCAGGGTGTTGAGAGGTGTTCTCCTCAAAAGGTTCTTTGCCTCGATATGCCATGTTGAACTTCCAGTGACCAGTATGAGAGAGTGTGAGAGCAATCACACCAAATTTAACACCTGCTCCCCATGCATACCTGAATCCTTGTAACACTAATGAGTCACATGGCACCAGGGAGGGAAACTTGGGTACAATTTGGACATTTTCACTTAGGAATGTACTCATATTTGTTGCCAGCAGTTTAGACAGGAATGGCTGTGTCGTGGGTTATTTTGAGGGGACCGTAGCTTTTAGAATTTTGGTTGTTTTGTGTATTTAAAATTTTTTTAAATACATTTATGTGACCTGAGGTATTAAGCATGTGTGTGTGTGTGTGTGTGTGTGTGTATGAGTGTGTGTGTAAGTGTGTGTATTACAATCAAATATCTGTTTCATTAGAAATATATCTGTGTTCCTTAATATGACAAATATATTAACAGCTCAGGTTAGATTTACAGCTACAGCTACAAACGCTGGTGTTACTTTAACCAGTGGTGTTTTTAGGCATAGGCAGCATAGGCAGTTACCTGCTGTTGGCTCTGACTGGGCCTAAATTACAGTTGTCCACCCAACAGACATTTAGGATTAGAGTGAAAACGATCACTCACATGAATGTATGTGTATGTAAAGTAATATGATACACACTACATTTCTTCACTTTTAACACCACACTGCCTAGCAGCACCTAAATACTGTATTTCCCCAACAATAGGCTGCCCCACATTATAGGATGCCTCATTCTAGAAAAGAAGCCTCATGTTATTAGCTGCAGTGTTACTGAATTTATTGATCAGAATAAAAGCATCAAACTTGATCTCTGGAGACACTAGTAGCTCTAAACCAGTAGTGACATTAAACTGTAGTTGAACATAAACAATTAAATTGATACAATATTGAACTTAGATGAAAGCATCCAAAATTAGCGACAGAAAAGCAGCACGGGTTATAATTAACGTTTACAGATCCGATTTGAAGAAAGGTAAGCCTAATAATTTTTGCATTTCAGAGTTGCTAATTTTATACTGAAGAATTTACATGTAGACAGATGATTAGCATTGCTGCATTTTCTAGCATCAAAGAAAGGGTGTTTTTCTTATTTTCACCAGAATATGACAACCAGATTGTGAGGTTATACTTAGTAAAGTTTATCATATGCTGCATTTAGACAAGATCAATTCTACAACCGCAGAGAGTGTGCGTATTTTGTTGAATCAAGGACCAGCATGACGGCTAGGCTAACTGCTAACCAATGCTAATTCTGGCAACTGATTTGTTTTCAATTGACAGTGGTGTGTTGTGGGGGGAGCAATGCATTATGGCTTGTGTAGTGTGTGGGGCAGAGAACAGGTGGGTAGTGTGGAAAACGGGTAGAAGGAGCATTGTTTTTAGTGGAGAGAGCATGGGTTAGCAGCGCACATTGGAGCAGATAGACATGGAAATATAAATTGTGCTCTGTGCTGATAGAAAACAGAAATAAATAAGGTCACTGGTCCCATACAGAACTCTGAGTGAGTCTTTGTGCTGGTTCACATTAGAAGTTAGAGAGTTACCCTGAGTGACGCTGTCACTCAGCCGAGGCAGTCGCGGGGCGAGCACGAGAAAGGGAACATAACCAATGGTGCTTTAGATATTTCTTATTATATACTGACCCGTCACTGATATATCTTTGCTTTGCATTTCATAGACCGCCCCATTTAAACAAGCCACACCCAGTACGAAGGTATCAAATTCAGTGTGTAAGCTGTGGCCTATCGTTGGGGAAATACGGTAATGATGATAAGCCAGCAGTGTATGCAGTCAATAGCTGCTGCTGTTAATGTACAATGAGAACTGAGAGGTAAAGTTACAGGAGGTGTGCTGGAGGTTGGCCCCAAAGTGTGTGTGTGTGTGTGTGTGTGTGTGTGTGTGTGTGTGTGTGTGTGTGTGTGTGTGTGTGTGTGTGTGT
>JBBIGC010089316.1:0-10160 GCA_037576955.1 Lepidarchus adonis
CCCCCCCCCCCCCCCCCCCCCCCCCCCCCCCCCCCCCCCCCCCCCCCCCCCCCCACCCTCCACTCTGTTAGACAACATCTAGCCTGTTGGTCCACCCTGCAGATGTAAAGTTACTTTGAGATGATCTGTTCTTGCACAGCTTGTTTGCCACCCTCTACTCCCTTAGTAACACTAAGTAACACTGCACAACAAAAAGTCTTGCTTCCTGAAAAGTTTCTGCTGATTGTGACCGGTACTTACTGGGTTTGCACAAATATAGTTTTGGTTTTACTGCACCAGGTAGGACCTTTGAGAAATAAATAATAATTTCATATAAGCCATTAAATTCAACAGAACTACAAGTGTTTTGCTCCTGATTTTCTTTTGCATTCAATCTCTGGTGCATCACATTGTAGTGTCCAACAGTAGTCAGCAAGCATTGACAGATTCCAGTTGCCCTGGCGTCGTTTCTCCATTGTAGCAATGTCCTGGTGAAGCCTTTCACCATGTTCGGCACTGACAGCACTGAGATTAGTGGAGAAGAAGTCCAAGTTTGAGTGGAGGAAATGAATCTTGAGTGACAGGTTACACTTCATTGTCTTATATGCTGTGAGAAGTTTGTCTACCAGCTGAATGTAATTTGGGGCTCTGTAATTGCCCAGAAAATTGTCAACAACATCGTTGAAGGATTTCCAGGCAATTGTTCCTGGCCCAACTAACAGATCTTCAAATTGCTTGTCACTCATAACATGTCTGATCTGGGGGCAAACAAAAATGCCCTCTTTGATCTTGGCATCAGTTATTCTTGGGAACATCTGTCTTAAATAATGAAGAACGTCACCTTCCTTGTTCATTTCTTTGTCAAGAGTCCCAGTTTTATGTTAAGAGGAGGCAAAAATATCTTTGCTGGGTCAACAAGCAATTCATGTGCCACTTTTTTATTTTATCGGATTGGACAGTTCTGTCAAGAATAGTGTAAATCTTTGGAACGGCTGTCCCATTCGAAGATGAAACAACTTTATATAGTCGAGCTGCAGTCCTAGTAACAGAGCAATGACTTTAAGATCACCACAGATTTCCAGTTGTACTGGGTATACTGGACGTTCTTTAAAAACAGTTCCATATTTTCATATGTTTCTTTCATGTGTGCTGCATTGCTAACAGGTACTGAAGGATAAATGTTGCCATTGTGTAGCAGAACAGCTTTCAGACCTACCATTGACAAATCAATGAACAGACGCCACTTTTCCGGGTTGTGATCACAACCCAAGGCCGAGAACAATCCTTCAATGTCACAACAGAAACAGAGACTTTCGACTTTTGCAAAAAAAAATTGGTTATATCATAATGTTTGTCTCGAAACACTAAATGTTTCGTACCTGATGACAGCAAACACCATTCCTGCAATCTTGAGCCCAGCAGTTCAGCTTTTACTTTTGACAGACCCAAATCTCTGATCAAATTTTTTTTTTATCAGATGTGGATCACCTGATGAGCACAGTTTAAAATCCGGATCAGTCACTTTCAGTACCCTGCATTGCAGTTTCATCATCTGGTTCGTCTGTGGTCTGATCCTCTGGTGATTTCTGCATGCCCGGGATGTAATCTTTCACAGAACAGCTTCCAATCTGGCCTGTTTGCATTCCTGGGCATGCCCAGGCTGCACAACATGTTGAAAAGTCACTTACAGGAGCGAAAATATTTTGATACAAATATAAGAAAATGTGAATATGTGATGGGCAATTTTTGATGTGATATTTATGATCAGCACCACAAAATCTGTAAGAAACACCCAACAGTGTTTAAGAAGCAAATATTTTGTTGTGCAGTGTAAACAGACATTCTTGGCTAAATAGTTTTGGTTGTTCGGCTGTCCTTGTCCTAGCAGTGGCATTGAGGTGCTTAAAAAGTCCAGCAACGCTGCTGTGTGTGATCTATATTTGCAGATGAAAAATGGCAGTAGATACGAGGTAGAGTACAAAATGAAATGATAGGTGAATTGACTGCAGTGTTGCAATACACACTGACACACCCAGGTTAACTTGCTACGATGTAAAAATGCCCAAAAAAACATCACCAAAAACAAATCTGCTGTACTCACAAGCACCAGTACTATGGCTAAATGTTCTTTGTACTTTGTACTTGTGCTATGTTCATGAAAATAGGACCCTGAGTTAGCAGTGTCACTTAAATAATAATGAAACTACCCAACCAAAGAACTAGTTCTTACCTCAATATTAACAAAGCCATGTTTCTTTTCTTTGTAGCCCAATGGCATCAGTGGGTCCATCCGCCAATTAAGAAAGCATCATCTAATGGAAATCACTTTGCAGCACTAACTAGTGAAGGTATAAATATTAAGTCAGTATGTCCCATGAATGACAACTGCTCCATGATATTTACCTCACAAGAAGAACCTACTCAAGAGAGTGAAGAGCTCTGATTGCCAAAAAGTTCTAATAATCATAAATGTCTTTCAAACCAAAAGCACCTAGATGTTACCTGTGGTATAAAAAGGCATGTGCATATTACATGGACACAACCTTCTCTGAGACTGCATGTTTGTATTTTAAGTGGCATTCAGATAAGTTGATATTTCAGTCTATATAATCCAAAATCTAATATCAGTTAATCAAATCAAACACTCCAGCACACACACAATAAATGTTCTTAGTGCAGAAGTGCTGTTATTGCCAGGAATCTAGGGAGCTTCAGAAAGATTTCAGAATGGTGCAGTAGCATCACAGTGGTTAAGGGTCCTGTAAAATTTACTTGTCTTTCAATCTCTTTAGGATGTCTAAATTGATCTCAAATTGATTGAGTGGTGTAATCATTTATTGATTTTTTTGAGCATTGAAAAATATGTGATGGTATTTTAATAATAAGCGTTATGTTTTGAGTTTACACAGATAATTGAATTTAGTAAACACACAGCCTGTATTCCATGATTACACACACACTCACACGTGCACACACGAGCACAAATACACACACACTGATTGGTCTAAAATAGAATGAAACGACACAAAATATTTGTCTTACCTTTTAAACTGTCCGATTTACAAATGACACTTTGATTCTATCCATTACTAGACTGAATAGACTGAATTGTTATGTAAGGAACATTTTCTGCTGAAAATATTTGACTTAAATTTAATTTAAAATATATTTGTTTGCAATAAAAGATACTGGCTGGAACATGTTGTGTAGGTCTTTTGTCATCCAGACAATCTGATGATTTAAAGTACTTTTTTGCAAGATAATGCACATACAAAACTTTTTTTTCTGAAATGTGTTGTTTTTGATCTTTAAATACTGACAATATAGTCTACAAAAGGGTCTTTTTAAAAGTGTGACAAAACATTGTCACAACTGATATGGGTAATCAACTTCTATCTGTGGCCAGACCTCAAAGAGAGCACAATTAAGTTAAGTCAAGTTTATTTGTATAGACCTTTTTACAACTGACATTATCACAAAGCAGCTTTACAGGATTTACAGAATTTACAGAATTTACAGAATCCGGGTCTGAGCCCCTAATGAACAAGCCAAAGGCAACAGAAGCAAGGAAAAACTCCAAGGCTCAGAAGGGGAACCCATCCTCCTCTGGTCGACACTGGAGAATGATAACATAAATGAACAAAAAGACTAAGAACTTAAGAGAATATGAAGAGACATCTGCAGTTCCTTGTGTGCAGGTGGTTCTCTGAGTTGAGATCGGATAAGTGGTTTGGTCCATATGGGTTCTGCTCAGTAGGAGTAAGAGAATGTATCATGAGGGGGTGGTCTGCCTCCTCATGATCCGGGCAGCAGAGAGAGAGAGAGAGCGAGAGAGAGCGAGAGAGCGAGAGAGCGAGAGAGAAACTGTTAGGGATGCTCGATGTTATGAATTATTTAAAGTAATGAATATTGTGGTCTGAGTGCAGGAGCTCCGGTAAAACTGTCTATGACAGCACAGCTAAAGGGGAGAACCAGGAGGAGCACAGACATGAGGGCATCCTGGGTCACAAGGCAGCCAACCACTCGACCGCCAACAAACCCGAGTGAATGCGTAAGGGTGGGAGGTGACAGCATCCAAGTATCCCTGTTTACCAGAACCCTCTTGATCTGCCCCTTATCTAGAACTAACAGAAAGCTTGTACAAAACAAATATGTTTTCAGCCTGGACTTAAATGCTGTTATTGTTTTTGAGTCCCACACATTATTTGGAAGATTATTCCATAACAATGTGCCTTATAAGAAAAAAGCCTGCATCTTGTGATCTAAGTAGGTGTGGTGGATTATAATAGTTCACTCAGATACTGTGGTGCAAGACCAGTTAGTTCTTTATAGGTTAATAATAGTATTTTATATATAATGCGAAATTTGTTCGGGAGCCAGTGTAGATTAGATAAGATGGGGGTGATGTGCTCATATTTTCTGGTTCTAGTAAGAACTCTTGCTGCTGCATTTTGGACTAACTTGTGCTTATTTATGGACCTACTAGTGCAGAGAGTAATGCATTACAATGATCTAACCTAGCGGTAACAAAAGCATGAAAAAGTTTTTCTGAGTCATGTGATGATATCATATTCCTTATCGTAGCAATATTCCTGAGATGAAAGAAGGCAGTCCTACTGGTGTTATTTACATGCGCTTCAAATGAAAACTGTGAATTTCACAGTAGGAAGTTTTGAAGCATCGACTGCCTTTTACACATTCCTCAATTATATTAAGCTGGTGTTTCTCATCTGGCTTTGCTGAAACATACAACTGTGTGTCATCTGTGTAGCAGTGGAAGTTAACTCCATGCTTTTGGATAATGTTCCTCAGAGGTAACGTATACTGGGAGAACAGTAATGGGCCTAAAACGGAACCCTGTGGAACATCAAACTTTACCTTACTATGAGCAGAAGAATCTTTATTAGGCCCTCCCTCTCCCTCCATAAGTTGACACAGTCCTTAGTAGTGAGGACACCTTAAACTGTCCAATGCAGGTGGTACGAGTAAAATGTCAATTTCCAAATTCCAAAAGAATTTAAACATCCATGAGTTTGAAAATGGGGCGCTTTACAAAAATGTAAAGACAATCTCAATCTACCAATTCGACTACATAGCCCTGCCTTACAAAATAAACTGCACATGTAAGACTGCACAACGCATAAACAAGTGAACCAGTGAATCACATGTCATTTTTAAAAAAGGGTGTTAGCCTAACATCCATCCCCACTGTGGCATATGGCAGTTGTTTGACATGCAGTACAGCCAGTCTGAGACCTCATCTTCTACTGCAAAACTACAGGTAACAAATCACCTAGTCAGCAGCTTCCAATTTATTTCTCCTAAAGAAAGGGTCTAAAAAAATATGATACTGACTACCCACCGAAAAGCAAGCTAAGAGAGAAAGGTGAGGGATAATGTTCGAACTATGCAACTGGCTGATTCCATTCAGTTTAAGACATCAGTAAGGTGATGGCCAAAATGTGTGTGTGTGTGTGTGTGTGTGTGTGTGTGTGTGTATAGTATTTCCTGCCTACAGCGTGTTTTGCCACGAGTTTCGAGAGCAGCATTCATCTCAATCCTAGATACAGTTGGGGTTACCCAGAAGCTCATAGAAACCACTCACAGTGATGGCCACGCCCTGAATGTAATACTAATTTTTGGTTTAAATATAGAAAACAGAGTTATAGTTCCACAGTCTGACGTGATCTCAGACCATTATCTTATTTTATTTAAACTGTATCTTAGAAATAACACATGTACATTGCCACAAATTTACATCAAATGCAAATTCATGCCATTTACTGCTCAGAATTTTATCAATAATCTTCTAGAGCTTTTGACATTGATTGGATCACCCTCAGGCCCCTCAGAACTCAATCAAGTATTTAAATGCATAAAATCAATACTCTCCTGTACTTTAGATAATGTAGCTCCTCTGAAAAAAAAAATGCTTCTACAGGTAGGTCATCTGGCCCAACAGCCTTCCCATTCTTTTTTCCCTTCATAGCCAGTCTAATCTGCTGCACTTCCCTGTTCACTATTCCCACCTCATCTGACCTTCTCTGTCTCCATTCATCAGCTCTATTCATAGTTCTCCTTCCAGCTCTTCAACACATCTCCTGCTCACTTGTGAGTGTGTTTCCATCACTATCCTTTATCTTTTATCACCCTAACCTGCTCTGTCCTTCTGTCTAGCCAATCACTACAGGTTCTTTTTTCCCTCCTTAATGTCCAACCTCTCATATAATTCACAATTCACATTATCTTTAGCCTTCACCACCTCTCTCTTTGTCTTGCACCTCATCTCCCTCTTTGCACCTCATTCTACTTCAGCTGTACTAAATATCCAAAATCACAATTTATTTCAACCCCCTGGAAACACATAGATCTAAGTGTCCACTACTTGAAAAAATAACTTTTAACAACACTTTTCTACTTTTCACACCAATCTAGTATCCTGTCGTACAGCCACATGCATGCAACAAGAAACAGATGGTGTTCCACTTTTTGTGGCTTTCTATTGCTGAGATTGGTTGGATACATTATGCCCCTGAGCCTCAAGCTACACTAATAAAAAGTTTTATGAAATAGCTGGAGGGGAAAGACATAGGGGTGTGATTAGAGGAACAGAGGATGTTGCAGTTGTGTAGTCATTAGGGCTTCCAATTCTTCCCCATGCAATTAATGTACACTGGAAAAGCTATGCATTCATCAATGTAATCAAATCTGTCAAGAAAATGTGCATACTTACACTTAAGAATCATGCCCTTTTCACTATTCAAAGACTCTACATTGGTTTTAAATGTTGTGATGTGTTTTTATTCACTACCTTCTTTAAGTTGCATTCTGGTCTATTTGTCTTCTAGACATAAATAGAAGAATTACTTTTGGTGGATTTAACCAGAGCAAAAAATAAAGGCACATTTCACAAGTATGATATTTTTCCTACTATTATGTGTTCATGGAAAATCTTTTCTATTGTATTTCAAAGATTGTGTAACTGGAAGTAGCTAAATGCAGATTGACCTACTTAACGAGAAATGTGTATTGTCATTTCAGTCATAATCACAGGGATACTGGCAGTTTCTGGAACATGCTTTATCTAAGCATGTCCCCAGTTGTTTTCAGCTTGAGAATTTCATGAAAGATGGTTGGAAAGGAGCGGTGTTAGGAAAGTGGTCTGAAGAACATGTGCCTGTATCTTCTATTGGATGTAAACTAAAATATATCAATATTCTGTTCCAAATATAGGTAATAAATAAATGCTGGTGTAGTATTGTTATGTGTAATAGGGTAGTGGCTCACCTAACACAGACACCACAAATGTATCTGAAATTTTCTGAGTGCCCTGTTTTGTCCAAACCACAGAAAAGTGTTCTACTTTGACTCATTCATTTTATATTAACTTTGGCCCTGAACTGAAAGTGGCATTGCTGGTTCATGTTTATGTATGGCTTCATCTTTGCATGATAGAGATTTAATCTGCATTTGTGAATGACAGGGAATTTTGTTCACAGGCAGTGATTTCTGAAAGGGTTCTGAGTCCATGCAACGATTTCCATGACAGATTCATGTCTAATTTTAATGCAGTGCTGCCTGAGAGCCCAAACATCAGGAGCATCCATGTGCAGATTTCTCCAGATTCTTTTGGTGATATGTAATGTAAATGATATCTTCACAGTTTTATATTGAGGAACATTATTCTGAAATTTTTCCTCAATCTGTAGACAGTTTTTTCCATATTGGTGAACCCATCTTTACTTCTGAGAGCTATTTTTATACTAAATCATGTTACTGACATTGGCAATTAACCCAATTATTTACTAAATTTCCCAACAGCTGTTTGCATTTGTTGCTGCATTAAATTGAAACAAGCTAATATTTTTCAAGTAATAATAATACAGTTGTGCTTATAAGTTTACATACCCTGTCAGAATTTATGATTTCTTAACCATTTAAAAAAAAAAAAAAAGTCACTTATGATTAGTGGCTGGCTGAAGTAATTTATTATCAATCAAGTGTGTTTACAGAGACTACCCAAATGACCCTGATCAAAAGTTTACATACCCCAGTTCTTAATACAGTGTATTACCCCCTTTAACATCAATGGCAGCTTGAAGTCTTTTGTAGTAGTTGTGAATGAGTCTCTTCTCAAATAGTAAAGCTGCCCATTCTTGCTGCAAAAAGCCTCCCTGTACATTCTTGAGCTGTCTTGCATGAACTGCATGTTTGTGGTCTCCCCAGAGTGGCTCATATTGGGGTCAGGAGACTGTGATGGCCATTCCAGAACATTTAGTTTATTTTGCTGAAGCCAATGACATGTCGATTTGGTCTTGTATTTTGGATTTAAGATTCAAGATGTTTATTCATCACATAGCTAGTTCTATGTGTACAACAAGCACTGAAATGCATCCTGATCCACTCCAGATTGTGCAAAGAATACGCTATAATTAAGGATTACTAGGCTAAAAACTTCACACTAAGCCAGACTTAAACTAAATTATCACACACAAGTATAAATGACAGAGCGTTAACGCAATTTCCCTAGGACATGGGAAAAATACACAATATTTTAAGCAAACATTGATGCATACTTTTTATGCCATAAATTGAACATACACAAAAAATAAAAAACAAACTTATTATGGCACTGTGCAAAAGTTTGTGCACCTTAATCATCTCCTTAAGGAGTGAGTGTGTAGTGAAACCAATCAATACACACACTTACTAGGGGTGTTTCAGTGTTGTAATAAGGTCAAAATTCAGATTGAAATCTTAAAATGTTATTTTTATGTAGGTCTGAGTATACGAAAAGTATTCAGACCCCCTTACATTTTTCATTATTTGTAATATTGCAGCCATTTACTAAAATCTTTCAAATTCACCCCCCCCCCCCATTAATGTACCCCATATTGACAGAAAAACACATAATTGTTGACATTCTTGCAGATTTATTAAAAAAGACAAACTGAAATATCACATGGTGCTAAGTATTCAGACCCTTTGCTGTGACACTCATATATTTAGCTAAGGTGTGGTCCATTTCTTCTGATCATCCTTGAGATAGTTCTACACGTTTATTTGAGTCCAGCTGTGTTTGATTATACTGATTAGACTTGATTAGGAAAGCCACACAGCTGTCTATATAAGACCTTACAGCTCAAAGTGCATGTCAGAGCAATTGAGAATAATGGGGTCAAAGGAACTGCCTGAGGAGCTCAGAGACAGAATTGTGGCACAGATCTGGCCAAAGTTACCAAAAAATTTCTGCTGCACTTAAGGTTCCTAAGAGCACAGCGGCCTCCATAATCCTTAAATGGAATACGTTTGGGACGACCAGAACCCATCCTAGAGCTGGCCGTCTGGCCAAACTGAGCTATCGGGGGAGAAGAGGTAAAGAAGAACCCAAAGATCACTGTGACTGAGCTCCAGAGATGCAGTGGGGAGATGGAAGAAAGTTGTAGTAAGTCAACCATCACTGCAGCCCTCCACCAGTCAGGGATTTATGGCAGAGTGGCTCGACAGAAGCCTCTCCTCAGTGCAAGACACATCAAAGCCAGCATGGAGTTTGCTGAAAAGCACCTGAAGGACTCCAAGATGGTGAGAAATAAGGTTCTCTGGTCTGATGAGACCAACATAGAACTTATTGTCCTTAATTCTAAGCAGTATGTGTGGAAAAAAACAGGCACTGCTCATCATCTGTCCAATACAGTCCCAACAGTGAAGCAAGGTGGTGGCAGCATCATGCTGTGGGGGTGTTTTTCTGCTGCAGGGACAGAACGACTAGTTGCAATCGAGGGAAAGATGAATGCAAGTCAAGTTCTTCCACACCAAACTTTCTCATCCATGTCTTTATGGACCTTGCTGCACTGGTGCACAGTCATGTGGGAACAGGAAGGGGCCACCCCCAAACTGTTTCCACATAGTTGAGAGCTTAAAATGGTCCAAAATCTTTTAGTATAGAGAAGCATTCACTGTTCTTTTTACTGGAACTAAGAGGCCAAGCCCAGCTTCTGAAAAACAACCCCACACCATAATCCCCCCTCTTCCAAACTTTATACTTGGCACAATACAACCGGCAAACCCAAACTTGCCCATCAGATTGCCACATGGAGAAATGTGCCAACTCCATCGTGAAGTTCGCAGACGACACGGTGGTCCTGGGCCTCATCACCAACAATGATGAGTCGGCATACCTG
>JBBIGC010089366.1:0-10159 GCA_037576955.1 Lepidarchus adonis
GTGGTTCCTCAGTGGTGCCCGGGCTGGGACTTGAACCTGCGACTTTCTGATCTCAGGGGCAAAGTCCTAAACACTAGACACCACTGCCCCAACTTGTGAACATTCCACTAATGCTTTCTTATAAACAACGTGTTGTGTAATAACAGTATGTTTGTACATAATTCAGTTAGATGGGCATCTTCCTCAAACAAATAAAACATAATTACGTTTTCTGTCCACTGAAGTCACAACAAAGTGATGATTGACGCATGGGCCCTAAAATGCTCTTTCTATTTCAGTGCAAAGCACTTTCAGTGTGGCAGCAGGTCAGAACAGTTAGCATGAATAAAGATGTGTGTGCTGTTACTAAAGCTGTTACTACAAAAGTTGCAGATAAAACAGTGTTTGAAAGAAGAATGGACGCATTCCAATGAAGACAGTCCCAGTAAAGCAGTTTGAAGCTCCTCAATGTATTTGGTCCAATATTTAGTAACGAATGCTCCTATGGTATAGACATGAACTCTGAGTTTTGATTAATTTTAGTTGGTTTGTGTAAGATTGCAGTTTAGTAATATGTTATAATTGTGTGCGCATGTAGATAGATATATAGATGTGCGTGTGAGAATACAGCCTCATTTAAGGCCTTCAGTGAGTTTTCTTCTCTTCCATTGTAATCATCATTAATTATTTGACCAGTGTGTGTAAAAATCATGCTGAAGGTTTGCTGCTTAACCCCCGGCCCGACGGCACCTGACAAAATATCAGATTTCTTACATATTGTAGTCTAGATTATTTTATTTAATTTTTTTTAGAAAGGCCCTTGCTTTTGTTTACAGTTTATGTGAATGACCAAGCAAAGCGAATAGTGTTGCTAACTGAGGTCCTAACTAGTGTTTAGGACTTTGCCCCTGAGATCTGAAGGTTGCAGGTTCAAGTCCCAGCCCGGGCACCACTGAGGAGCCACTGAGGAGCCACTGAGGAGCCACTGAGGAGCCACTGAGGAGCCACTGAGGAGCCACTGAGGAGCCACTGAGGAGCCTTGAGCAAAGTACCGTCCTCACTTCACTGCTGCCCGGGTGCTGTTGATATCTGCTCACTGCTGCACGTGTGTGTGTGATGGTTAAATTCAGAGAATAAATAAGGGATAATAAAAATTAAAATAAAAAATATGAATGGATGTGACTAAAGGGAAACCACTTAAAATGACACTGATGTCTTAACTGGAAATTTTATGACCAGGTCTTTTCATTAGACTGATGCATCACCTCTTCAGCAACACAGCAGCTGTTCCACAGTCGTGCAAGCAGATTCACATTTCAAAATGGGTTTGCGTTCTAACTCGTCTCAGAGAGGATGTCAGAAAAACTAATTTATCTGTCCCTCTATAAAGTGTCTTGTTGATTTTTACATTTACAGACGCTCTTATCCAGAGCGACGTACATGGTGAGCGGTACCAGGTTCAACTTCAAACCCACTTCTCCAACCTTCTCCACTGGTTCTTCTTCCTGATGATTGTTAGATCTGGGGTCCATTACATATTCTCCAGGCACTTGATTAGCATTCAGGTTATCAAACACAGCAGTTAAAATTGTTCAGTGTGTTGGTAAAAGTAAAAAAAAGGTAGAAAGGAAGATATTCAGCTTCTTACGTAACGTTAGTTTTGTAATTCTGGAGCGGCTGATGTTACAACACAGGATTCTAGTTTGAAATATTACGTTCGGCAGTTACGAGCCTTTGTCTGCACTTGGATAAGATTGTGCAAGAGCAACGTTAACCTGTGCAAACAGACGACTTTATACTCATCTGCTCATAAGGAAATGTCTCATTCCAGCTATTTTGTGCCAAACAGAATCAGACACTAAGCTTTGCGAAGTGAAAACTTTCTACTGATTCTGTGTTTGTTCTTGTGCTCTGTTCTAGACGAGGTTTTTTTTTACAGATAAGAAAGTTAATGTTTTAAGTCCTTGCTTGTTTTCTATTTCTGGAGTGTGTAGTAGTGTACGTGCATGTGCTTTTCTGAAAGTAAAACATTTATCATAACTGGCAAACATTCAACATTTTTTGAGGAGTAAAGTTTGAAGGTTTTGCAATATTATTATTTAATAATTCTTTCCTGAGGATTGGGCGAGTCTGACATTTATTCATTTAAAAGGCCACAATATAATTTAGTCGTGATGTTTTCAGCATGTTTAACTTCTATTTAAACAAATGTAATGTGTGATTGATGAATGATTTCACTCTGGTTTTGCACAGGGAGGGGAATGAGCCTGGAGATGAAAAGACTGTGACCTACAGAGAACTATTACAGGACGTGTGCAAGTTTTCCAATGTCCTGAAGTCACAAGGTATTCAGTTTTTTTGTTTGGTGCTGACTTTGTGAGAGAGAGAACAGCTCAGGCAGCATTTCACAAAATGCGCATGTAAATTGTGTTTTTTTTTCTCTTTGCAGGTGTGAAAAAGGGCGATCGCGTGTCCATTTACATGCCAATGGTAATTGAGCTGGTGGTGGCCATGTTAGCTTGTGCCCGAATCGGAGCAGTGCATTCAATTGTGGTGCGTTAATCTTCTTTTTTTAATTCCAATGAGAAAACTATTTGATAAATATGTGATGCTGACATATTGGGAGTAATACTGTAGCCCACACATTTCCTCTCTTTGCTGTAACACCTTTGGGGCTAATTCTCCACCCAAAACAATTCTGTTTATAATTAATATTAATCAAAACCAGGGAAGACATTTGAATGAAAATTTAATTAATGAGTAATTGTCTCTGTTAACGGTGTGTATTAACGGTGGCATGACTAGTGATTCTTACAAGGATGATGAGCTGTTGACTTCCGAATTAGAATACTTTTATTATCCCGGAGGAAATTAATTAATTAATGACTTGTCATCATTACAGAAAAGTTCTCCTGTTTCGGTCGATCTGTTTAGACAGTCAGGGTCTAAAGGAGTTTAGAATCTTCTTTTTCACAACAATAGAAGCTAAGCTAATACTAAGAACGAACTACCAGGACTGTTGCTGCTGATTACAATTTAATAAGAGCAATATTGTGTTTTTTTTGCTATTTTTTTGCATTTTTTTTTTTTACATGGGAGTCTACTCTCAGACGCTGCTTTGAAATTTGGTAAAACGTTACCAGAAAACATTCAGCAATTTTTTAAAGAAGGAAAGTGTTGCAGAATCATTGGTTTATAACTTTTATCATAAGCTGTCGGCACAATAGAAGTTCATTTGTTTGGCTGTGATTTTCCCTGATGAAAGGCAGTACTACACCATCCCCACCAGGTCAGTGTAGCAGGGGAGGGAAAACACTCAACAATGTCAATTCATTGAGTATTTTAATAGATGAATCTCATTAATTAGACAATTGCCTATAATCAAGTAATCATGACAGCCCTACGAACTAGGCCGAGGCAGCAGGTTGGAAGCTGTACTGCAGATAATGGCTAGAAAAAACAAAGACAAGCTTAGACAAGTCTTATCAGAAAGAGAACAGCAATGCAATGGCTTAAAGCTATTGGCAAATCTAAACAAATGAGAACAGAACATATTGCAAAGAAACGGTAATAGTTTGCACATTGGCCTTGTGCAGAAAAGGTAGATTACAATTAATTTTACAAACTGTGATCAGAAAAATGATCAAAAGTGACACTTGCAAGGTGGGGACAGACAGATCCAGGGCCAGATAGACACACTGTAGGTGTTATATATTGATTGGTTTGCTGTTAGTCTTTTCCTGTTTGCAGCTTTTAAACTTGGTGTCCACTTTATAAAACTCTGTTTATGCTTTTTCATGCTGAAATGGTTGATCACAGCAGCTAAGTATGTTGGGTTTGTATTTAACAGAAGAAAACATTCCCTGATCTTTGTTTCTGAGTAACGACGTCTGTATTATAGGCATTAATCTTAATCTCAACAACCCCTAGTGTTGCGATGGCTTGTATAGTTGTTTTTTAAATGTTTGTCATATTCCAGTTTGCAGGCTTCTCTGCTGACTCCCTCTGTGAAAGAATTATTGACTCTCAGTGTTCTCTGCTTATTACAGCTGGTAAGAAAGATCAATTCTTGAAATTAATCTAGATTATCTTTCCTTTAACCTGTTTTAATCTCCATATTAAGCATAATTATCTTAAGTTTTAATACCGAGAGCGTGCTGCCTTTAATCATTAAGTTGTGGCATTAGAAACGAAGGTAACTGTATTACTTTAATGAGTAATATCTGCCTGACTTCATGTTTCTGAATGATAGTATGCCTGCACATTTATGCACGGCTAATAATTGGTTTAATTGTAAATGTACAATGGAGTCACTCTCGTTACATTCATCACATTAATTTGCTTTCGTAATCGTATCTCTTTCTGTCACGTTTCTTCTCACAGATGGCTTTTACAGAGGAGATAAGCTGATCAATCTTAAAGTGATTGCTGATGAGGCACTGCAGAAATGTAGAGACAAGTAAGTTGTACATAAATGATCATGTTAGTTTGATTTAACCTATAACATTCTCAATTAAGCAATTTGTAATCATTCTACTAAAACTCCAAAACAATGATCAACACTCTATCCACAACAGTACACAGTGATCAGTGTTTTAGGTACTTGTTTTATTTAATTTCAAATTAAATTTATAAATTAAACATGTAGACAAGCTAGCATGGCTCCATAGCAACCAAAGTCTAAACCCCAGTTAAAAGCAAATGGAGTAGTGAACGGGTTGAGCAACAGCATGGAAAAAACATACACCAACACAAAATCATCACCAAACACTCATTATCTGCATGAAACAGCATTAAAACCTTAAACCTGCCTGCTCACTGAATTATAAAAATTATCTTGACCATCAACCATCATGGCTGACTGATTTAACCCAAACACCTGTCTGTTTTAAAGCAGAATTGATTCTGGTCTCCTAATGTGTGGGCAGATGCACAGAAGAAAAGCTAACCATGAGGTTCCAGGGGCAGCAGTGGGCATTTTTCCCCTCAAATATTTTCTCACACTTAGAATATATACAAGTTATCATCTAATTTGTGTAAGCCACATTTAGGGCCTGGACTAATGGGGGCGAGCTAACAGGGGTTGACTGTATAAAAAGTTCCAAAAAAGAAACAAATGGTCTTAATTAGAGCAGGCTGTCCTAAAAAATTAAATAAAAAATTGTCACTTGTAATGAGATCTTAAGGGGAACAGGATACACTAGGTCAGTGGCAGTTCTAGCCATTCTGTAACTCGGGTTATTATTTTTTTAACCTGGGTAGCGTAGGTGTGTTAATTGGGGGCATTTAAAAACTGACCTCTAATTAAGAAAAAAAAATTGTACATTTGGGAAATGTCTTGAACTTGATGCAGAATACTTTCACCTTTTATTTCCTTACACTTGGGCTGCATTAACCCTGCATTAACACATGAAGCCTCGGGCACTGATGGGTACATCAGTGGTACTTAGGCTGTGACTTCTGATCCCAAGTGCCACCACTGCCCAATACCTTTTTTGCACTTTGTATATTTTTTCATTTTAATTTGACAGCTTTCTGCTTTGTCAGCCCGGGAGGTGGGGAATCTATGAAATTAAAGTACTGTTCCACATTAAATAAGGCAGCAGTCATGTGTGGCACCAGACTTTAGAATAAAGAAGGATTGTTGTCCAATCAGTGCCCCATCACTGATGCTGCCCTAGACAAACAGCTCGGTTACCCATTACTGAGACCTGCAAGGACACATCCATGGGGGATGATGTCAGGCAATGTTGACAACCCCTCTGCCTTCACAAGGTTTCACACATGTTTAGAAACGTTTGTTACGTTTGTTACTCCCATTACATCCACACACATCATTACAACAACAGATCTGACATTTTACATTTATCAGCAAGGTTATTATCGCTAACGAAATTACGAAAACTAAAATTTAAAAACATTTTCGTTAACTTAAGTAAAAATAAAAACAAGACTTTGCCAAAAAGGAAAACAAATTGAAACAGTAAATGAGCGTTCACAAAACTAACTACATTTATAGAGAAAATCTGCTTCGTTTTTGTTCCGACGTGCGTAGTTTCGCAGAAAGACGCCTCATGATAAATCCGGTGCTGCAGTTTGATGCAAAGGAAAATACAATATTCATATGCGTTGCTTTTCCCATATCTCTGTGTTTTCTGTCCTTTACGCCTTTATTTTTCCTGTAATTATGTGTCTGGGTTCCATTTTACATCTGTTCACACTAGTCGTGAATAAAGTTTGCGCGTTAGTGATGTGACGGTCACAAGCTAAGCGGCTCTTAGAGTCGACTCTTTGAAGTGAAAGGTAAATCTTTTAGGTGAACGTTTCCACCGCCATTTTCTCTCTCTCACCTTTTCTGCCGCACATGATTGGTCAGCTACATAACGTGGGGCGGGGTTACAGAGAGGGAGAGGGCATTTTGTGAGCAAAGAGGGCAGTTTCAATTCAATTCAGTAAAACTTTATTTGTCCCCAAGGGGCAGTTTGAGGCATGTAGAGCAGTACTATATTATTATTATTATTATTATTATTATTATTATTATAGTAGTTGACTGCAGTTCATTTATTGTGACTCAATTATATAGACTCATTCGTTTCCATGACGTTACATCAGTTGATGGGTTCAGTCTTTCTATGTTTATACTTTTGTAACATTCTCATTTCACCAGCAATTTGGATTGTGTTGCCATGTTTTGTTCAAGAATGATAAATGTCATTTTTTTGTAGCAAGAACTTGGGAAATAGTGGTGATTTTGTTCGATATGCGTCAATTGACAGTCTTTATAGTGTTAAAACAGAAAAAATCCCACAAATCTTCAAGTTCACTTAAAAATCCAAAGCTCGAAGAACACGGCTAACCTAGCTTCCAAATCAGCGCTTTACAAAAAAAACTAATAAAAGCTAAACTGAAACTAAGCATTTTCAAAAATGAAAAACTAAACTAGCAAACGCATGATAAACATTTATTAAAACTAAAATAAAATTGATAATCTGAAGTCAAAACTAAATAAAAACTACAAAACTATTAAAACCCTGTTTATCAGCCTACAAGGAACAGTAATAAAATCAGTTTTATTTTAGTATCTATCAGATAGAAGGTCCATAAGGCATGTCTATGATGATGTCTGTGGGTTTCCCTTAGGTCCTTCTCTGTGAAGCGGTGTATTATGCTGAAACACTTATCTAAGGAGGAACAGGAAGCGTCGTCTCCAGGTTCCCTGTCGCCCCCAGCAAAGCGTTCCTGCCCCGACCTGCAGGTGAACCTTGACTTCTCACCTACGTCAGTACTTTGTCCTCGTCTGTCACCTGTTGTCCTGAGATAATACTTTTATTCCTGTAACATTAGGCCTTTTATCTGTGTTAATTTTAGACAATCATGTGTTGTCATATCTGCGTTAGTCAGTTGCTTTCTGTCGGTTTTATGATCATTTTAAAGCCACTGAAATCTGGCAACACCCTCAAGATACTGTGTTGAAGACCTTTGAGTCAATATGTGAAAGCTGAGGGTTATTTCTACAGAAGCTTCATTGTCCTAATGTTGTGACTGTCAGTTTATTTTCTGTTCTGAGGCGTAACCGAGCTAAAGGTCCTCTCACATCTACTTTAGGGGTGTTGCCACACTTATCCTTTCCTCACTATATTTTCTGTGTCCATAATCTCTCCATTAATCCCCACCCCTTTAGCAGGAGAAACGGAAAGAAAGAGTAAGGAAGGTCCGTTTCATCCCCAAGGTATTTCAAGCCCTCCCTCTGCTAACTCTCTGCTCTGTTTCTTATCTCGTGTTTTTAACACCTGTTTTGTCTGCTCCTTGGCCACTGTCTCTGAGAAGGTTTGCCACCAGTATCTTCACACTCCTAACACTGTCTGTGAATCTCACCGTATAACTTCACACTTTTCAGATTTGGCAGATACTGATTTAATGTGAATTTGAAATCAAACTTTTTAAACCACTTGGCTACTCCGGTTGGTTTGTGTTTGATGCCAATTCTGAAAGGGCGAATGTCCGTGATGACTGGTTTCCTTAAATACTGATGGTCTTGGATGACTCGGACTCATTCTGGTTTTTCTGTAGTTCTGACTTTACCACTTTATGACGCACTGGGACTAACTGAGGTTGTGTGTGGTGTTTCTTAATCTTTCTGTTGGTCTAAACCAGTGATTCTCAAACTACAGAATACCTGCAGATGGTTCACATTTTGTTGTATCCCGGTTCTAGGAACTGGGATAAAGCAAAAGAAATGGATTGTCTAGAGCAGGGGTGTCAAACTCAAATACACAGTGGCCAAAATTTAAACCCTGGACAAAGTCGCGGGCAGACATTGATATTTATTGAAAAAATCTTAACTCAGAAATAACAATGAACCTTTTTATATAATCCAAAACAAGCAAAGTTTAATACTATACAATATATAACTTAATATTGCACACATGCAAAATCAAATTTTGATTAAAAAATGCATATCAATGGCATTAATTTCTTAAATATAATGTACATTAAAATTGTACACTTCTGTTATTTACAGCTTTCTGATTCATATTTCAACAGTAACATTACATTTTAAATAAAATAGCAAGCATAAATCAACAAATTAATAATAATAATATTCTTCAATGAGCGTACCACCATTCAAGCCCATGCCCTGGAGTAGCAAGAAAAAGTGCAGAAATAAAACGTTAATTATCGCTCAGTTTGCTGCTCACTGATCTACTCTGTGTCCGAGTCAGATTCCTGGCGTCTCTTCTCGGACGTTAGTTTATTAATGTTTCAGATATTCTGCCTCCCACCTGTTCAGAAAGCTCCTGTTTTCTGTTTTTCTTTTCGTCGGTTTTGTGGACAGTATTAGCATAAGGTCGCTATGACGACGGTAAACAGAGGAGGGTCCTGTCCTCAAGGCGCAGAGCATTCTGGGGGTTGTAGTTATTGTCGTACTGCACTCTGCAGTAGTATTAGCGATACACATGCTGTAAAATACCGGCGGACGACTCTAGTAGTCGTGTGATATTGTCTCGCGGGCAAAATAAAATTACACTGCAGGACAGAGTTTGACACCTGTGGTCTAGAGACCCCGGGTGCTGGTTTGAGAACTTTTAGGCCAGACACATACCATTGCAAATAAGCAAATGCAAATCACTTTTGCACTTGCAATTAATTTTAAATGCAACAAAGCAAGTTGCATTTTGAGCATTGCAACAAGGAGCACTATAATGGGCATAACCACACAGATAATAGAAGATCTGGTTTAAATGCTCATGTCTGTTCTTTGCTTCCCTGTGTTCTGGGGTTTATATCCTCTGCAGTAATGTGTCACTGCAAATTACATCGGCTGACTTCAGCAAAAGTGAGATGTTGGGAGAAGTTACATTAATGCTTAATGCTGCATTGCTCTTTAAGTAATGGGACAATCAAGATTCAAGAGGTTTTTATTGTCAGTACAGCCGTATACATAGAACAGTGTATTTAAATGGTGCAATCCACCCTGGTGCATTTGTAAAGAAATAAAATATAACAACAAAAACAAAATACTCAAATAACTATACATATATTTTAAAACAAAAATGAGATGAAGAACTCTGTCTATCTGTCTCTGTCTATCTGTCTCTGTCTATCTGTCTCTGTCTGTCTCTGTCTGTCTGTCTCTGTCTATCTGTATCTGTCTCTGTCTATCTATCTATCTGTCTATCTATCTGTCTATCTATCTATCGTAACACAGAAGGACAGACATTTTAAAGTGAAATACAAAAGGATGCATCATTATTTATTACTCTTGCATCCGTCAAAATGTGAACCTTTCTACCAAAAATGTTTCACTTTTGTTCAGGTCACAGATTATTTTCATTTGTATGTGTGTGACGTGTGTTTCTAGCCTCAGTTAATCTGTATATGGATCAGTTCGTTCTTGGGGAAGTGTTTTTTTTTTAAACCGTCACCTCCATGATTTTAGGGATTCCATTTATGCCCTTGAACAATGCCAAAATCTTTTCTTCCTCTTTTCCGTCACTGTCTCATGGATTTGACTGTTCTCTGAGTTTGGTGAAATGCTGACTCACTAGTTAGTTCCATTTAGATGCTCATGTCACTTGTCTCTCCTGTGTTTCCTCCTCTAAACCCTGTCGTGTGCATGTTCCAAGTGATCCAGTCAGTGCACTCCTCTCTTCCTCTCTTCCTCTCTTCCTCTCTTCCT
>JBBIGC010089376.1:0-10158 GCA_037576955.1 Lepidarchus adonis
TATTTTTGTTAACTTCTATCAGATCAGAAAAATAAGTTGTCCTAGCAGCATTTAGAGCTTTTTGTAGCTCATGAGACTCTCCTTCCATGCTAGTTTATAAACTACCAAATTTGTTTGACGCCACTTACGCTCAAATTTTCGTGCCGTCTGCTTCAGTGTACGTGTGTGATTGTTATACCACGGGACTAGTTTTTTTTCCTCTTATTTTCTTTCGTTTTAAGAGAGCTACATTATCTAGGGTAGAGGAAAAATCGATTCTAAACATTGAGATGCTTGTTCAAGTTGTAAGGGATCTGATGGTGATCCAATCGAGGTTGGAAGTTCAGATTAGAAATAAAATTCTGAGCAGTAGATGATGTAATTGTGCACTTCATGCGATATTGTGGTGATGTACTAATGTTATTTCTAAGATGCAGCTTAAACGATATAAGACAATGGTCCGAGATCACCTATTTTCTATATTTAACCCGAGAGTTACTATTAAATCTAGGGTGTGACCAGCAGTGTGAGTAGGTTCTAAAACCCTCTGATTAACTCCTACTGAATCCAGAATTGATACGAATGCTGCTTTGAGAGAGTTGTCAAGGTTATCAAAGCGAATATTAAAGTCTCCTACAATTAATGCTTTGTCTGTTGAAATGACTAAATTAAAGATAAAATCAGCAAATTCATTTAGAAAAGGTCCTGGGGGTCTAAAAATGATAATGAATTGAATGGAAAGGCCCTGTGGGTCTATAAATCATAATTAATGGAATGTACTGTGGGAATTTATTTTTTGTGGTTGTGAGTATAATGTCAGCCTGAAGCCTTTTGTATTCTTCAAAGCTGTTCCTACTTCATATGAATCCTCCTTACTGTACAGTACATATAATTATTTAGCCACCTCTCTCTTTGCCTTGCACCTCATATCCCTGTACTCCTAATATAATATGCTATATAATATAATCATTGTTTAATTAATTCTGCTGGTTTAGCACCTGGAATGTTGCTTACACTTCACATTGACACTTTGGCACTTAATTTTAGATTCAACATGGCCCTGAAAAAAAAACCATAAACCTCACTTCCTGTGCTGTTATATACAGGATGCACTGAGATGCAAGAAGTACCTAGAAAGCTGAATGCAATCTAAGAAAATGGTTATGCCTGTTATACACGTGCACACACACACACCCACACACCCACACACACACACACACACACACATTCCTAGAATATTCTGTATTATTTCACTTTTGAATAGGAGCATGTTCTTTCTGTTCTGTAAACACAAACACATATATACAATATATACATGTTTGTATGTGTGTGTGTGTGTGTGTATGTGTATGTTTATGATCATATATAGGAAACTGAGCCCTAGTGAGAGATCCAAGTTAGCAGTTTACCAGCAAGTCGTGTTGAACAACTTGAGAATTACAGCTAATATCATCCTTGCAAGTCCAAGTGTAGTCTGATGGATTTATGCCAAGAGATGGAGATCAGTTTATCTTCCATGCAGAATTGATTTTCCTCCTTCATTGAAACTGAGGTGAATTAGAGGTTAGATTAAATTAGATCATAATGTTTACATAAAGTAGCATGTTAATGTGTTGTCTCTCCAAACACAAATCTACACTAATCACTGCTGACAGCTTCTGTATTTTAAGAAGACAATTAAGTGACAGAGTTGTAGACTCTGTATTTCTACTAAAGGCCTAAAGAGAAAACACTGCTTGCTATTCCACCAACACCAGAGTCTAAAACACTGCTTTGACATTGTATACCTGACACACCACCAAGCACAAGACTTGAGAACTGGAGCAAAATAGTGGTCTTCCTTAGGTGAAATGAAAGTGAAAGTGACAGCCATTGTGACGGTCACACAAAGTGCAGCACAAGGAAATGAGATCTTGTGAGGGTAACTGGTGTTACTGGTTCTTCTTGTTGTGTTTAGTGTTTCCTGTTCAGACATTAGGGGACGTCTGGGACCCAGGACACCATGATTTAAAGTTGACTATATTCATTTCAGTTTTTCCTCCCAATTTAGTCATGTGCAAATCCAATATCTGCACCACAGACTGTCCAGGAGTCGGGGATGCTTTAATCCAGGTCTGGGAGGAAACCTCATCAGGAGCATGCCCACACATTGAAGGGAGGTCATACAGGCACGTGGAAGCCACACACACTACTGAGCCTCATTTTGACTTGTTTTAAGGACATTACATCAAAGTTGGATCAATCTGTGGTGTGTTTTTCCTCTTTAATTTTGAGTGTGACTCTAAATCCAGACCTCCATGGGTTGATACACTTGATTTCCATTGATAATTTTTGTGTGATTTTGTTATCAGCACATTCAGCTCTGTAAAGAACAAAGTATTTAATAAGAATATTTCATTCATTCAGATATAGGATGTCATATCCCTTGGACTGCTGTCCTTTCTGAATCTCAGGAGAATGGCCAGTCCGGTGAACTGGTTTCATCAGCAGGGGAACCACACTTGTGCCCCCCCACCCCCCACCCCCCATTGAAGAGGCACGCTCTGTTACAGGGAGGCAGTGTGGGCTCTGGGTGAGAACCCCAGGATTGGATGTTAATACTTAGAGTGAACATGTATAGCCTACACCTGGTTCTCTCCTAATTTCATCTTTGGATTAATAAGTGAAATACTGTATATCTTCTAATAATAGCCCGTCTCTCATTGACGCCCATAATTTCTACGGACGTTAAGAGGCTCTGTTTAAACTTATCGCTGCATTCGGTGCTAAACCACTCCCACAATAACAGCATCACAGACAAGTATCACAGCCAAACAGACAGAGGGATGATTTTAGTTGTGATGTTTTATCTTCAAAATAAATATGAAGAATCTGCATGATATTTTGTGCTGTAAATACCATCACCATTCTGTCTGTGAGAATATAAACCTGTCTCCAACAAACGTCTGTCTCTATTAAACGCTGTGTCATCCCAATGATTTTTGAGTAAACACTATTGGAAGATATAGGGTGCTTGTCATTTCATCTGTTAATGACAATTATTAATTTTGAGAGAAAACCTTCTCATTTGTTCAGCTCAAACAAAAAAATAAAATAACACTTCTCTTTGCTTGTACGCTGTTTATTGATTTCCAAAACTACAATAAATTACACACATATTAGCCAAAAAGGTAAATGAGCAAGAAATGTGAAAAAAAGTTTTCAAACAGGAAAAAAATATTTATGAAAATAAGAAAGGAGTGCAGATGTAAGATCAGAGAAACTGTTACACAGATCTGTCTGACAACAGGCAACACAGATACTGATGAATTACACAACATCTTAGATGTACATCCTTGAATAATTAGAGAAATTCCAGACACTATATCTGAGATCCTGTCAAACACACAACAATCAGTTATAGCAACAAACCAACTGCCTGAAGGTCCATGAATAAAGCTGTTTGGAAATGAATGAATACACTCTTTGTCCTTTTCACACTGCAAATATGTTAATTCAACATAGATTTCCAAAAATCTTCTGCAATAAATCACACGTTACCAGAGAATGGAACCTGGAACGAAACATGGAAAAAAGTACATAGGGATAATATCTCTGATACTTCAGGTAAAGAAAAATAAGAGAGTGAGCTGCAAAAGTGAGGTCAGAGGAAGAGGAAGGAGAAGAACAGAGGGACCAGCAGCAGGAGGAGACTCTGGGGAACTCCCTCTGCACTGTTACACAGATCTTTCTGACAGATGGTAATTTTCACAGCAGTCATGATAGGTTGTAGTAGGGTCCAGTTTAATTTGGAAGTACATCCTTTCCCAGTTATAGATAATCCATACACTGTAACTGTGAGATCAAAACAGTAAAAGGTTCAGAAAGATTCAGTCAAACACACAACAATCAGCCATGAAAACAAACCACCTACATATTGTTATAAATGTTGTTAGGTTTTGGTGCAAAGTCTTCTTATATTTGAAGGCTACTTTATATACGTTTTTATTCAATCCTGTTTTAGTACTGCAGTGCCCTCTATGCTGATCTTACAATACATGTGTTGTTTAAAATACAAAAAAAACCATTTTGACTTAATTATAAGTTGTGAGACCCTTCTTGGATCGAGGCCTTGCCATGGCAGAAGGGCTTGTATGATCTAGTGATCCTCAGTGCTACAATGTCGAGAGCTATATGCACCTGTTAGGGATTCCCAAGGCAAACCGATCTAATGGGAAGATCCAGACTAGCTTGACCCGAGACTCTTATGGAATGAACACCATGTTACATAAGGAGGTCCATAAGTGCAAATGGTGCCAAAATGCCTGAGGTCTCAGGTCGATGATCGATTTTGTAATTGTGTCATCAGATCTGTGACCTTATGTTCTGGAGACCTGAGTGAGGAGAGGTCAACTAATCACCATCTGGTGGTAAGTTGGATCCGATTGTAGGGGAGACTGCTGGACAGTCCATACAGACCCAAGCGTATAGTGAGGGTCTGCTGGGAACATCTTGCAGAGGAACCAGTCAGACAGATCTTTAACTGCCACCTCCAGCAGAACTTCAATCATTTCCCAAGAGCGGTGGAGTACATTGAATCTGAACGGGCCATGTGTTATAGCCATTACCTCCTCTCACTGGAGCCGAGTGTGAAGTGACAGGGATGAGAGTCAGCACCTTTAAATTCAAAGCCTTGTTTCTCTGCTGGATACAGGTGGAATGCTCTTTCTGGGTTGGGAACCCACTACTGCATCAAGTGGAGGAGTTTAAGTATCTCAGGTCTTGTTCATTAGTGAGGGAAGAATAGAGCGGGAGGTTGACAGAAAGATTGGTGCAGCATCTGCAGTAATGTGGGCTCTGCAGTGCTCCGTCGCGGTGAAGAGAGAGCTGAGCCGAAAGCCAAGGATATTGATTTACCACTTGATCTACGTTCCTACTCTCACCCACAAGCTATGGGTAGTGACCGAAAGAGCAAGATCACGGATACAAGCAGTCAAAATGAGTTTTCTCTGCAGGGTGCCTGGACTCTAGGGTGATAGGGTGAGGAGGTCGGTCACCCGGGAGAGAAAACTCATTTCGACTGCTTGTATCCGTGATCTTGCTCTTTCGGTCACTACCCATAGCTCGTGGGTGAGAGTAGGAACGTAGTGGAGAACAGCCACTGCTCCTCCGTGTGGAGAGGAGCCAGTTGACGTGGTTTGGGCATCTGATAAGGATGTCCTCTGCACACCTTCCTAGGAGGGTGTTCCAGGCATGTCCCACTGGGAGAAGGTCAAAGGGTTGACCCAGGACATGCTAGAGAGATTATATATCCCAGCTGGTCCAATCTCTAGTCAAGTCAAATTTATTTAATCAGCGCTTTTAACAACTGACGTTGTCACAACAAATCAGCTTTACAGAGTTTATAGAATCCGGGTCTGAGCCCCCAATGAGCCAAAGCAACAGTGGCAAGGAAAAACTCCCTAAATATAGGAAGAAACCTTGAGAGGCTCAGAAGGTACGATTGTAATAAGATCATCAATGTAATTGACTTAATTAATGTTGTGGCTAATCACGTTATTGTTGCTGTCAGAACAAAAAGCATTACAGGAGAAGAAAAGCCATTCAGTGCACAATAGTGTTGATTTTTACATTTTTCAAACAGCAGCTGCCATCTTTTAGATATGAAAAATAAATTAATTAATTAAACAACAAAAACTGAGACATAATGATTTGTTCCAATATCGATAATTCTCATCTGACTTACAGTCATCTTGAATCAATTATCTGGAATAATTCCCCTACTGTTAAGTTCCTAATTGCCTGAAAGCTGCAGTGTTTAATTGCTATGTTGTTACTTTTTTTTTTCAAAGTGATGATCATTTTAAGGAGCAATTGATTTTGGGCTAATCTGGGGAGAGTGTATGATGGTTGTATATTTGTGTATCACTAACAATGAGTTAGGACATGGCTGTAATAATAAATGCCCTCTTATAGTAAAATACCCCAGTGTGAATGATGCAGCAGAGCTTGTTATTTACAGGATATATGAATATGAATATGAACTTTCAGACTAATTTAAAGATCAAACTCTTCAAATTCAAAAACTACAACATTGCTCAACGTCCATCTATAGTTTACTGTGCTGCTGATTGATTTCTCCTGCTGTAGCACTGAACCGAATGACCTGAATAGATACAGATGTTCCAGGGACACATTCTAGGTGCGTATTTATGGTATTTAAGGAGGTAAAGGAGGTAAGGCAAAGGTAAAGCATTTTATCCAATTTACCGCAATAATTGCATCTTTTTATGTATACACACAAAATGTTTATTTTAAAGATTACATTTTTAAATGTTTAAATGTTTTTGTCTCTTTTATTAAATGTTTTTACTCTTTTACATATGTCAAGTGCAATAATGCAAGTGCATTCGATATATAAATGTTAGTTAAATTGATAACACACCCTGCACAATGGTGTGAGTTAGTGAAGTTTTTATCTCACCTGATGAATCAAAGCAGGAATCCCCAGTAGCATTACAGAACACAGGTAGACATGGTGTGTTGGTGATACAGTTGTAACACATCAGTGCTGTGGAAACCTTAAATACTTCACAAAAGAAAAGAAAACTGAACTTTAAATTGTATTTTTATGACCGCTCATGTCAGTGTTCAGTAATGAGCTTTTCTTTACTTTTAAGTTAATATACTCATAATTAATAAGCACTCAGTAGCATATACTCTTAAATCAAGTATAAATTGGTGATAATAAAACAGTAATAATGACAACACATTACACTTTGTACCTTCGCAGCAGAGGAAGCAGATGATCACCAGAGAGACCTGTAGCTTCATTGTTGATGGGTTCAGGAGGCAGAGAGTGTAGCTGAGAGATGAGAGTGGATGAATTATAATCTGCTATAAGAAGGTGTGGCTTTGGGGAAACCGCTCCTGATCAACACCTACCCTCAGTGTAACATTTCTGCCAATTTTAATAGTTGACATGCAGCTAAGGTCATCCAGAGTGGGTTTGGTGGGAAGTGCTCCTTTCAAATTGTTCACAGTGGTGGTGATGGGAACCAGACCTTTAAAGTTTATTTTATTAACTTAATATCTTATTTTGTTATCTAAGGTTTGAACCTAAAATGCAATAATCTTCTTTATCTTTTCCTACTGCAAGTTTCTTACTTACAGTAATCATACAGTACGCTTACCTCAATAATACTGTGTCAATCTGTAGCAGACTCCTGTGGTTTTCTTTTTCCATCCATGGAACTGATAAATCAGGATCAAGTCCAGATGAAACTACAGAGACAACAGTCTTGGGCATTTGTAATCCTTTGATATCTGACAGTGAATTTGAAGTAGTATGAGTTTCCTGGACTATAGGCTGATGTTGTAAAGATTTTAATGTTTATGAGTTCACCTCTGTCATGCCATAACCTCAGGTCCGGCCACTAAAATGGCTGAATTGTGCTTGATCAATCATGTAATTTGTTAGTGAACAAATCACTAGCTGTCCAACATTTTTATATACAGGTGCAGGATTATGGATATTTATTTATTACTCTGGGATTTATTATACAGTCTTGTGCACAGTTTGTGCACTCCTTGATAAATAACAGATTTTGGTGCTTTTGTCATTGAAAAGATCACCAAAGAGATCTCTCTAGGACATGGAGAAAATGCACAATATTTTTACCAAACATTGATGCATAGTTACTTTTAAAAACAAAAAAAAAAAAACAAAAACATTATTATGGCACTGTACAAAAGTTTGGGCACCCTAAGAGTTTTAAAGTCTCAGACCTTAATCAGCTTAATCATTATTAAATGTCAGCTGCTGCCGATTTCAAAGCTTTACAAAAATGCTGACTCTTCAAACCTTGTGCACACACTTGTGGACACTCAACAACCATGGGTTCCTCTAAACATCTGTGTAAGATACTGAAAATGACAGTTATTGATGCTCACAATGCAGGAGAAGGCTACAAAAAGATAGCAAACCGTTGTCAGCTTGCATTTTCCACAGTGATAAATGTAATTAAGAGATGGCAGTTCAGGAGAACTGCGGAGGTCAAAATGAGCTCTGGAAGACCAAGAAAACTCTCAGAGAGAACTACTCATATGCTGGTCAGAAAGACAAATCAAAATCCCCATTTTACTGCAAAGAACCTGCAGGAAGATTTAGCAGACTCAGGAGTGGTGGTGCACCGTTCCACAAGACCTTCATGGAAGAGTCAGTAGAAGAAAATCTTACCTGCATCCCTATCATAAAATCCAACTTCAGAAGTATGCAACAGAACATCTACAGAAACCTGATGTGTTTTGGAAACAAGTGCTATGGACTGAGGAAGTTAAAATACATTTTTTGGCCACAATCAGCAAAGACATGTTTGGAGAAAAAAAGGTGCAGCATTTCATAAAATGAACACCTTGCCAACCATTAAGCTTGGGGGTGGCTCTATCATGCTTTGGGGTTGTGTTGCAGCCAGTGGCACAGGAAACATTGCACGAGAGGGAAGAATGGATTCCACTAAATACCAGTAAATTCTGAAAGCAAACTTCACACCATCTGTGTAAAAAAAGCTGAAGCTGAAAAGAGGATGAGCTTCTACAACAGGACAATAATCCTAAACAAAGATCAAAATCCACCATGGACGACCTCAGGAGATGCAAGCAGAAGGTTTTGGAAAGACCACCACAGTCCCTGATTTAAACATCATTAAAAATTTGTGGGTAAATCTTTAAAGAGCTGTGTGAGATGACCAAAGAATATTACAGAACCAGAACCTTTTGCAGGAAGAATGGGAGTAAACCCCAAGTACGAGAACTGAAAGACTTTTAGCTCTAAAAAGCATTTGCAAGCTGTGAAATCTGCCAGAGGAGGTGTTACTGAGTCCAGATTATGTAGGGTAACCAAACTTTTGCACAGTGCTATAGTAATGTTTTAATTTTTTAATTTTTGTTTAATTTATGGCATAAATAGCTACGCATCAATGTTTACAGAAAATATTTGTGTATTTCCTAGTAAGACAGTAATTTAATGTTTTCAACAGGGGTGGCCTAACCTTTGCATAAGACTGTATATATAACATACATTTAAATGTGTCAACTATAGAAAGTTGATGGCTGAAGACCCAATGAGTGATCCAAGTCAGAAGGCACCTGGAGTTTTACAGCTTATTTTCCAATGCTGTATAGTTTTACAGCATATTCTCCAATGCTGTATAGTTTTACAGCATATTCTCCAGTGCTGTATAGTTTTACTTTACAGCATATTCTCCAGTGCTGTATAGTTTTACTTTACAGCATATTCTCCAGTGCTGTATAGTTTTACAGGTTATTATCCAGTGCTGTATGGTTTTACTTTACAGTATATTCTCCAGTGCCATATAGTTTTACAGCTTATTCTCCAGTGTCATATACAAACCCGATTCCAAAAAAGTTGGGACACTGTACAAATTGTGAATAAAAACAGAAAGCAATTAAGTGGAGGTTTCAGATTTCAATATTATAATAAGAATAGAATATAGATAACATATCAAATGTTGAAAGTGAGACATTTTGAAATGTCATGCCAAATATTGGCTCATTTTGGATTTCATGAGAGCTACACATTCCAAAAAAGTTGGGACAGGTAGCAATAAGAGGCCGGAAAAGTTAAATGCACATATAAGAATCAGCTGAAGGACCAATTTGCAACTTATTAGGTCAATTGGCAACATGACTGGGTATAAAAAGAGACTCTCAGAGTGGCAGTGTCAAGATGGGCAGAGGATCACCAATTCTGCGACAAAAATATTGGCTGAAAGGAGTTTCTCAGAGAAAAAAAAAGTTACCAAAAAGTTACCATCATCTACAGTGCATAATATCATCCAAAGATTCAGAGAATCTGGAACAATCTCTGTGCATAAGGATCAAGGCCGGAAAACCATACTGAATGCCCATGATCTTCGTGCCCTTAGACGGCAATGCATCACACACAGGAATGCTACTGTAATGGAAATCAGAACATGGGCTCAGAGATACTTCCAGAAGACATTGTCGGTGAACACAATCCACCGTGCCATTCACAGTTGCCGGCTAAAACTCTATAGGTCAAAAAAGAAGCCATATCTAAACATGATCCAGAAGCGCAGGAGTGTTGTCTGGGCCAAGGCTCATTTAAAATGGACTGTGGCAAAGTGGAAAACTGTTCTGTGGTCAGACGAATCAAAA
>JBBIGC010089387.1:0-10158 GCA_037576955.1 Lepidarchus adonis
CCATCACTAGAAGTACGACCACGACAATAACACGTTGACTACTGAGCGCTAAGCAGTGTAGCATGATCATCTGCAGCAGTGATGCAAAGAGGGGTGTGTCATCACGAATTTACACGATAATTCGCGTGTGTCCGGACCTCTGTGGCGGAGGCTCTGCCGAACCCCTAGGGTTTGATCGAGAACCACTGATCTAGATGGAGAGCTGTCAAAGTCGATCAGCCAATCCAGATTCTGCTGTTGTATTGTCAGAAACACCTGAATATTATATTATAGTCACAGACTAATCCAGTTTTATTGTCCATCTAACTATGCGTATTAGCACAAATAATGAATAATTATCATTGTTTTCTTTTTTTCAGACTTTTTGTTCAATTTGTTGTTTCCGGTTCCACCCACTGGCTTAAGACCCCCGTCATAAGATAACACCAGAACTGGGAGAACTGGGGAGCACGTGATCGTCTGAGTGTCTATGTCATATTTTAGTCATAAGTTAGCGTACGACTGGACAGTGTAAAGCACATGCAGGAAAACTCCAGAACTCCAATGTGGTTACAACATCGATCAGACGTCAGTGAGGGGTGAGTAAAGAGTGAGGACCAATCACCCAGAGAGAGTAAGGCCAATTGTGCTTTTTGGATTTATTTTTATTAATATTATTTAATTTTCTGTTCTTAATTTTAGCTACATCACTTTCAGTTTATGAAATGTGCTGTATACATAAGCTTACCATTCCATATCTGTTACTAAAACTAACAATATAACAACTACAACTATAACTAAAAAATAAAAACTACAATTTCTATAGTTTATAAAAACTTATATATATTACAGCAATATAGATATAAACGCAATTTCGATAGACAGACAGACAGACTTGCTTAGGTTTTAAATGTGTAAGCCTAGTTTTACCACTAGGTGGCACTAATGTGTTAACTGTCCAGAAATATTGGCACCCTTCTTAATCACGTAGAAAAAGATGAAAGATGATGAAAAGGTTTTTCACTCTGTAAAAAAGAAAAAAATATTAATTTTATTCTGAGCTCATAACCACTAGAAGTCACAGGTGAAAATGGTTCTGAAATCATTGCCACCACTTCATTTAGTGCCAGCTGAACAGAACCAGGTCTTCTCTTCTATTATTTTATAAGACATTGAAACAAAGAAGCAATTTACCACCATTTGTTATGCACTTCTTCTTTGGTTCTTCTTGGATGTAGAGCAGAAGAATGGGACGGCCATGATGAAAGCTTGGATTTGTGTTGATTTTAACAAAGTCTAATTGGGTTTTTGTATGTTCTCTGGACCTGGAGGATTAACATCGTCCAAGTTTCAGTTGGTAGAAGCAAACCTTTCAAACGGTTTGTTGGCATCGGTGTCCTACAGTGGGTTTGGAGACACGGTGAAGATTCAACCATTCATTCTGAAACTGTCAACTCTGGACATTGTCTTGCATCCTCTTCCAGACTGATTTAAGCTCTGAATTTTGTAATATTTTAATGATCATCCTAACTGTCGATACGTACATGCCTTTTATGTCAACAGACTTTTGCATTGGTGTTGGATGACTGAGTTTTGGGTCCTTATTTTTATACTCTCGTAAAAAGGAAACCACTGATGGATGCTTACATTTCCCCAAATACGTACACCATTTTAAAGCCAGTTTTGTGATGTACAGGGTTTATGTTACGTATGTTTTTAAAATGTAACTCCACTAATAATTGCTTTATCCTCAGATGAAACATAACTCAAAGTGTTTTTCTCTCTTTTTCTTTCAACCTTTTCAGTCCTCATTAGGAAGGGTGACAATAATTCTGCAAGGTGATGAGGCTTATTAACAAAGTATGGAGAGAGAGAAACACATATATAGATGTGTGATATAAAGATGTTTATAATTTATATGCAATAATAACATTCATGTGAAAAAATAGGTCAGTCTCATTATGATCTAAAGGGCTCAATAAGGTCAGACATGTCTATAAGCCTGGTTTGGGATTTTAAAAGATCTCTAAATTATTTGAATTATTATTCTAATTAATATTATCACTCAACTGTAAGGGAAGAATATTCATTAAAGATGTTTTTTGAAACAGTAACAATACACATGTGTCTCAAAGACATTAATGTGAATAACCCCATAGCAGCTGTGAAGCATGGTGTTGGAGATATTATGGTTTGGGGTTGATTTGCTGCCTCGTAGTCATTGCTCCAACGATGAATTCCGCATCATATTAGACGGTTTAAAAATCATGCAAAGCCAAAGTTCAAGTTGAACCAGAGGTTGAATTTTAACTGGACTATGATTCTAAACACTCAAGCAAATCTACAAAGGGACTAAAACAAAAAGAACAAATGATTAGAAACGTGAAGAATTTTACAAGGAAAACTGGTCAAACATGAATATGTCCAATAGTAGGCCAATAGTGTACTTAATATTACATCAATTGTTCTTGAATTTATTTTTGGAAAGTTACTTTGTTCTTGTGGTTTTATTTAAGTATATGACCGTTATCTTTAGCCACTTTATTAAAGAATGTGGAAAATTTGCTTTTTCAAAAATGTTAAAAAAGGAAATCAACCATTTTAATGTAATATATAGTTTATAATTTCATGTATTTTTGTGTTTTATTCAATACTTCATCTACAATAAAAACAAGACACATATCTTTAATACCTTCATTCAGTTTTTGTGGTTTGTTTTTACAATTAAATGTCATATGAAAGAATTCGAGAAAACTGCATCATGAAAGACGATTTTCTATACCGTCAGCAAGATGAATAAAAACATTATTGAGAAATGTCTGTGTGGTAAATTAGTTGTCTTACACTAAAAATATACAACAAAATGAACCTCTAGCATAAATTATGAAGAAATTCTGGGTCATTTTCTGTACTTTCCTCCTTAGATTATACCCTCTATATCAGAATCCTGTGGAGAACATGATGTCGTGCTTCCAAACAGGTTTCCATTGCTTTTGGAAAACCTGTCTCAACACTTCACAGATCCTTTATTATACTCAACAGTGAGGGAGATACCCTTTTTAGCCAAACCCACCTTGAGTGTTATTCTGTTATGGGATGCCTGTCAGATAGTTAACATGGATATCCAGTGTAAATGTAGTTTTGGAGACATTTGGAGCATCTCCAACCATCTTCCTCACTGTATGTGAAGATAAAATATGTGTCGGGTTCACTACAACTCAGGATATTTTAAATGTAATCAATGGCCATTTTCAGACTTCAAACTCTATTTTTTAGCCATTTATACACATTGTATTTTTAAACCATGTTGATGAACGACTAAGGAAATTTGGCTTCTGTGTCGCCTCATATTTATACCCCTATGAAAAGAAAATATGGACAATCCCTTAATAATTTCTAAATTCTCTGAGAAAAGAGAATTATAAATGTGAACTTGTAATTAATCAGTTGAACTCATCTCTCTAAATCACTACTGTAACAGGAAGTGGTGATAGATTGTGATGTCATCAGATTTAGAGGTTATTTTGGCCTGCTGTTGCATCTAGCAAAATTAATAATAAGGCCTTCCTAATGTCTGACTTTTATACATTATAATGATGATATATTTATTGTTTGTGAGCCAAATTTATCATTCGACTAAATCTTCTAAGCCTAGGAACGTTTCATCTGCGTAAGTCGGAAATTCTTTATCGCTTATTAAAAAGCTGCCAGTCAGTCTGGAGATCTTGTATTAGTTATGACTGGACTGGTTCCCACTCTCAGACTTGTCTGCCCAGCAATCAAAGAAAATAAATCTTCATGGCCTTTAAAAGGAACGTGTTCCATTTCCTGTTCCTGATATTCAGCGTCCTGAGCTTAGGATGAATTTCTGGGTCTTAGAAAAACAAAGCACTGGGTTCTCAATGGCAGTTCGGGGAGTTTGAAACAGATTGGATGATGCGTTCATATTCAATCAAAGTTAAACAGAGGAAGTATAAAAGTATCAGCCTCTGACTAAGTGCTACTATTGAATATGATCCAGTTTGATGAGTAAAGACATCAGAAGCCATCGTATTTTAGCATTTTGGTGACAATGTTTCAGATTGTACAGTAGATTATTTTATTTCAGAATTTTCTGAAAGCAGACAGGAAGTGGTTAACGCTGTCCCATTACAGTAAGGGTCCAATCTCAGGGTCAGCCACGAGTGTACAAGCTCTCCCCATGTCTGTCCGGGTGCGCCGGTTTCCTCCCAGCATGAACCAAAGATGTTTGTATGGTGGTAGAGTGAGTGTGAGCTCGTGTGAGAATTATAAACTCCTTCTATAATAGAGTGAAGTGAAAGTGACTATTGCACAAAACATGCACCACAACAAAACACGAGTTCCTTGGTGATGGGACCTTGCTCAAGAGTACCTCAGTGGTGGGACTTGAACCATTAGACCACCTTTGTCCCTATGGGTATGTACGTGTATGTCTGTGAATTGTACAGGTATGCATGTGATGCACCCACTGAGTGGCAGTATTAGCCTTCAACTTGAATGTTGGGAAAACACACGAAATCTCATCTAAAATGCAAACGAGCTGTTCAATTGATGAAAGACGGGTATGGACGGGTTCTTCATAAAACCTGATGGAACACGCCCATGTAGGACCCATGCAACACCATGTTTAAAAAAAGCCCATAGAATTCCCCCATAGCCCAAATAAAACTCCGCTATTGTAGCGGTTAGCTCATTTAGGGCCTAGCCCATAGCCGATGAATTTACCAAAGCTAACCAGCTGGAACCCAGAAGTCCAAATAAATCCCATGAATGTTGGCTGGTTAGCTGGTGACTAGAGCTAGTTAGCTTAGCTAAAACCTGAATGTGCTGGCTACAATTTCTGCCATGGTAGCCTATTGATAGCTGGGCTAAGATCAGTGCTAGTCTTGCTAACATCAGGATTGTTCAGGCTGTATCTTTTACAATTACCCAGAACTCCACAGGAGAACAGAGAAGTGATGGTTATTGGCGTTGCTGTTAAGGGTCTTAACATTGCAAGGCTTTCAGGGCACTGGGCCCAAGCCTGACTGAGTAAGGTGAGTAGTTCCCACACAAACTCAGCTCTGTGTGCAGGTAGTAGCATAGTGCCTCACGCCGGAGCTCTTTTTTCCACTCGGCAGAGGCCACGTCAAAAGAGCCCATTCGCTCTCATTCAGAAGCCACAAAATAGCCCCCTTCACACCGGTCAGGCATGAGGCGAGGGACCGCACCCTCATGGGCCAAAGATGACACCTTCACTCCTCTAGCTCCTACTGAGAGACTTTAGTCAAAGCTGCTGGAATCCACCGCCTGTTTGCCCAAGTGGTTGGATCTGATGGATGGTAGTGGTGGGATGGTCACCAAAACGAAGCCAAGTGGTAAAATGTGTTTTTACCCGGAATGGGAGGGGTTCTGGGAAGGTCCAGGGTCTGTCACGGTGCGGCGGTGACCGTTTCAGGGACGTGCTAACGTGGTTGAATGCAGTTATGCTAATTTGGTTTCAGGAAGTTGTGCCCTTTACTAAAAATATCCAGTGAAGCAGTTGAGTTGTAGTTCTATGCAGCATGCCAAGTCGTTTTTAGAATAATATTAAAAGATGACACCCTGTAAAGTTTTTGATTGATTGATTGATTGATTTCCTCAATGATAAGCCGTCCCATATTATAACCAGCAGAAAAGGGTCATTTTTGTTTTAAAACTCCTAAGATAAATTTAAGATAATCTGCCCCATGTTATTAACCATGTTACTAAATTTACTGATCTGAAGTAGAAGCATCTAATTTCACTCCTGGAGCCTTTACAGATCAATACCAGTGACATTATACTGTAGTTGATCAAAAACAATTAAATTGATAAAATTGGGAAATACGCAGCAGAATTTAAGCTCCAGGTCATTGCTTTCGCAATGTCCAACATCAGCGACTGCAAAGCAGCACGGGTCGCAATTGACAACATTTGCAAATCTGATTTGAAGGATTTGAAGAAAGGTAAGCTTAATAATGTTAGCATTTCTGTGTTGCTAATTTCATACTATGGAATTTATATGTAGATGGATGATTGACAACTCTGTACTGCAGTACCTCCACCCTCCGGTTGGTCAAACAAAAATTAAAAACTCATCTTTTCCCAGCCAACAATAAAGCTTGTTTATATACAGTACTAGGACGTAATTTAATGTGTTTAATGATCTATATTTGCTTTGTGTTGCTTTTCAAACTGTTCATTGCTGCAGTAAACAGTACATTTAATTTAACTAATCATTTGGGGATTTCATCTTTTAGTACTTCAACTTTTATTGACCACTCCATTTAAGCTATACGCACCCAATACCAGATTTGCAAAACTCATTTATCTATCTATCTATCTATCTATCTATCTATCTATCTATCTATCTATCATATTTTAAAGGTGCACTCAAATATAAACAATGTGTCTATGAGCTAAATGTTCATTTTAGAATTTGTTTTATAAAACATTCACTGAAGTAACATCAGCTAGCTGGCTAGTAGGCTAACGCTAACAGAATCAGAATGTAGCTATGCTAAAGGCAATGCACACTTCTTAACATCTCTTGTGACATGTTTATGTCATGGTTAAGTGGGTGTTATGTAATTCAAGAATAATGTTAATGCTCATTTTCATCTCATCATTTTGAATACTATTAATCTATTTTATTTTAGAGCTTACATTTAACATCCGCTTTATGTTACATTGTTTTAATGTTACAGCAAGAGGGGCTGTCCCAATGTTCAGGCTTTTGGGAACCAGACAAATGCTGCATTCAAAGATCAGAAGCGAGAACTCAAAATCATGTGCGATTG
Source organism: Lepidarchus adonis (assembly GCA_037576955.1). Lineage (NCBI taxonomy): Eukaryota > Metazoa > Chordata > Actinopteri > Characiformes > Lepidarchidae > Lepidarchus > Lepidarchus adonis. The sequence goes on from JBBIGC010089387.1 coordinate 6,801, forward strand.
TTAGAAAAAAAAAAGATTAAAAAAATTGTAAAATAACAAATGCAAACGTCATGAAAGTACAGAATAAAGTGTTTGTGATACAAATTCATTTAGTAACAAAACAGATGCAGAGGTTCCGTCATGTCTGAATGAAGGATGAACTCATCTTCTCGTCTGCAGAGACAAGTGAATACAACGTTAAGCATCTTTTGTCATTTTGAAACACTACAGTGAGTGTTTCAGCAGCACAAGTGGGACCAACAGTATTAGGTTGGTGGTCTTAATGTTTTGGCTGACTGGTATAAATGTTAATGCCTGCTTAAAAAAAAAGTCATATTCATTTTAACAAACTTTTGGAGGTCTATGTGTCATACAGGACAGCCAAAATGTTTTACACCAGCTTTAGCTTAGTGCTAACCTAACATTGGAAATTGCATATGGGTGCTAGCAGAAATTAGCATTTCAGTAGAGCATGAATTATTCTCTTTTCGTTAATGGCTCAAACTGAGGCCCTGTGAACATAAAGCCAGGAATTTTGGCGTACGTTTTTAAAAATGGCTTTTACAACAAACAATGGAAAATACCTGTTTGCGTGTGGACAGGGTCTGAAGGCCTAGTTTTCTTAGTTCACCATTGGGTACAGTCTTAAACAAAGCTTTTTTCAACCACTGGTTGTGTTAAGAGCTCAGAAAATAGAGAAAACACAGCAAATGAATGCAGTAAACTCCCGTCAGTAAAATCAGTAATATTCCTGGTAAGGGTGTTGATAAATTGAGAGCGGTTACCTTATTTATTGATCATAATGACTGCACTGAAGGGCCTCTGCCCTTTATGAAGAGCACTGGGTATTATGTGTGTGTCTATGTGGTTTGGAAATGAGGTCTTACTCTGCACGAACGTTTGCTCTACACTGCGGAAAAATCTTAGTAAACAAACTGTGCCACAAAACCTCAGAAACCCAGGAGTGGAATATGGAGAGGAAACTGAGCAGCGCTGCCATGCAGTTCAGGATTCCAACCGTTTTCCTCACTGGACCAGCCCCCAGTGTCCAGCTGTAGCAAAGACACCTCCAACCAGATCGAATCAACAGGCCAAAGAAGCCCAGCAAAGCCCTGGAGATCACACACACACACACACACCTCAGAAGCTAAATGGGAATTTCTTGGCTTCGTTCAGGGCTGCCACTGAGTGTGAGACCTCGGCACAGAACTGACTCCCTGTGTAAAATTTGTGACTTTTCATTTCTACAAATCAAAGCAATGTGGATTCCAGCAGCCGATCCCAATGCTTTTGTGTAATTTAAGAAAAAAAACTTACACATTTCGTTGTGGTGCACAATGAGAAATAGGTTCCCAGCCCGGGCAGCACTGCGGTACCGTAGCGCTGTTCATAGCTGCCCCACGTGTGCCTGTGTGAAAATGTTGGACCCACTGCAACAGCATGGCTGGTGTAGTTAGCATGATGAATGGGTGGTGCTTTTTTTTCATTTGTGCTGCAACTACACTAAATACTGTGCTACGATTAATTTTACGTGTAATGCAGAAATATATACGGGGTCCTCAACTTACATTCATAGGCAAAATTTTGGGCATTACTTCAAAAATAACAGATTTTTCTGATTTTGGATTAAAGGTCACATATCATTGTGATGGGGTATTGTTTCAATGACGTGTAGTCACTTCATTGGTGTAGTAAGAGTGTTTGAAGATGAGGAACTACCAAACTCTGCTGGACCCTGGTCCTCCAGAAGCAGAGTTGCCCACTTCTGCTCTACAGCTTTGTCAGTTTTGTCATACACGGCATTCGTGACACTGTTTGTACCTTATTTGCTTGTTCCACATTTAATTTGACTTTTATTGCAATAAATTTGGAAATTTCATGTAAGAGCTTTTGCCCAAAACCTCCAGAGAACGCTTAACACGTTTATGTGGTAATAAAGTCTTCCATAAAGCTGTAGAGGTTAAATAACTGTGTGTAACTGATTCTGAACTGAAAAGCAGCTTCACATTGACGGACAGAGTGGGAAAAGAAAACGGATCCTTATTTATCATTGGTTTCATTGATTTTCTACCACATCCACACATGGGGCAGTGGGCAGCTATAGACAGGGGTACCAATACCCACTTCAGTGGTGCTTGGGGCTTGGGACTTCCCAAGGAGTCACTAGTAGTGTCTACATTTAGAGTGGTGTACAAATAATGTACCCACACACCGTTCACGGTCCGAGACCTTTATTTTCTTTATCAGGGTTTGAATTGAAAGACGATCTTCTTCACAGCTCAGCTGAGGTTCAGAATGGCCAGTGTTTTGACGCCAGGGGTTTTTAGCAGCTCTTCAATTCTTCCTCCACCGACTTCTTCCCCTCACAGCTCATGCTGGGCTCCCTGACGTCCTTGTGGTCCTTGTTTGGCTCCGGCCTCCAGATAGTCGACACTCCTCCAACCAAACCCCACTTTCACAGCACTTTCAGCGGTAAAGAATGTAAATGTGCTGAAGCATGAGTGAAGGAGGGCCAAGAGAATCACATATCTGGACTGAGTTTCTTTACATCAGCCCCCTTTTCTGCCCCACGTTCTCCCTCTTCCCCTTGGGCACCTCACAACCCTGTCACTGAGAACACTGAACATCTCGCTTCACTTAAACACTGAGTGTTTTCACTAATGACGCTGATTTCAGTCACTCAGCAGGATGGAGATAAACAGCAGCACAGCGTCGTCACTGAATCTGTTCAATACATTCTTAAAATAAAGCAAAATGAGATGCAGTATGTAGAAGCACTAAATTACAAATACCACTCAACATCCAGAGTTTAACCCTTAAAATTAGTTTAAGGGTTAATGTACTATTGGTGTTGAAGGGTACAAAAAACAAGTTGTAAAATAAATAGAATATAAAAAATATATATTTAAAAAATCATTAAATTAAATTAAATTAAATTAAATTAAATTAAATTCAGAATTACAATAATAAAAAAAAGACAAATTGGGGTGCAGCAGCTTTTAAATTAAGCCAGCTACACTGACATTGAAAATATGCCACTAAGGAAAAATTTTAAGAGATTTGCATCTGGAACATATTTCTGCATCATTGCTGCTGTCTGGATGAATCTAAATACAAAAACTCCAAATAGAAGCTTGGCTGCAGAATCTGGTGGAAACCAGGAGCATTGTATAAAACGACAGAACTTCCTCAAGTAGATCATGTGTGGACTGTAGATTAAAATGATGCAAATTTATTTTACCCCTCAAAGAAAAAATCTCTACTCAGTCTTTGGGAAACACTGGCTTCATGTTTTAACACGACTGTAGTCACAGTCTCAGAGAGAGGTGGAGGTGAGCTCTATATCAGCTCTACATAACGCAGCTGTAGTCACAGTCTC
>JBBIGC010089417.1:0-10157 GCA_037576955.1 Lepidarchus adonis
CTTGGTTTGTCTTGTCTTGTCTTGTCGTGTCTTGTCTTGTCTGGTCTTGTCGTGTCTTGTCTTGTCTTGTCTTGTCTTGTCTTGTCTTGTCTTGTCTTGTCTTGTCTTGTCTTCTCACCTCACTGTTTGGGGTTCTTTGGGTTTAATTGGTTTAAGAAATGACATTCTGCTCTTAATTATTTCAACCCATGCTGATGTTTTATTCATCATTCAAAAGCAATGTGGACTACAGCATTGGCTTTATTAGTGCACTGTGTGTGTCTGTGGGCACATAGATACAAGCTTGCAAAATTTGGACACCCCTCCATGAATAACATATTTTGCAAATGAAAAAGTATAAACACACTCCCAGTTGGAAATGCAAAAAATGCTCAAAATTTTCAGCAAACATTGATTCACACTTACTTTTTATGCCAAAAGTTGAACAAAAATGAAAAATAAAAACTTTATTATGGCACTGTGCAAAAGTTTGGGCACCCTACATAATCAGTACTTAGTAACAGCTTGCAAACACTTTTTAGAGAAAAGTCTTTCAGTTCTTGTACTTGGGATTTTCTCCCATTCTTCTTGCAAAAGGCTTCTGGTTCTGTAGTTCTTGCATGAACAGCTCTTTTAAGATCTACACACAAATTTTCAATGATGTTTAAATCAGGGGACTGTGATGGTCATTCCAAAACCTTCAGCTTGTGTCTCTTGAGGTCGTCCATGGTGGATTTTGAGGTTTGTCTAGGAGCATTGTCCTGTTGTAGAAGCTCATCCTCCTTTTATCTTTAGCTTTTTTACAGATCCTAAACATACCTCGAAGGTGTGATGTTTGCTTCCAGAATTTGCTGGTATTTAGTGGAACCCATTCTCCCCTTCACTCGTGCAGTGTTTCCTATGCTACTGGCTGCAACACAACCCCAAATCATGATAGATCCACACCCTTGATTAATGGTTGGCAAGGTGTTCTTTTCATGAAATGCTGCTCCTTTTTTTCTCCAAACATGACTTTGCTGATTGTGGTCAAAGAGTTCTATTTTAACTTCATCAGTCCACAGCACTTGTTTCCAAAACACATCAGGTTTCTGTAGATGTTCTGTTGAATACATTGGATTTTATAATGGTGATGCCGGGAAGTTTATCTAACTCATGAAGGACAGTGGAACAGTGCACCACCACTCCTGAGTTTGCTAAATCTTCCTGTAGGTTTTTACAGTCAAATGGGAATTCTGGATTTGTATTTCTGACCAACATATGAGCGGTTCTCTCTGAGAGTTTTTTTGGTCTTCCAGATCTTATCTTGATCTCCACAGTTGCCCTGAACTACCATATCTTAATTACATCTCTCACTGTGGAAACTGCAAGCTGTCTACGCTTTGCTATCTTCTTGCAGCCTTATCCTTTACTGTGAGCATCAATAACTTTCATTTTCAGAGTCTTACACAGCTGCTTAGAGGAACCCATGGTTGTTGAGTGTCCACAAGTGTATGCACAAGGTTCGAAGACTCTGAATATTTGTAAAGCTTTGAAATTGACACCAGCTGACATTTACTAATGGGAGCTGTTGCCATGCAGCAGATCTAACGAGCTGATTAAGGTCTGAAACCTTGTAAAAAATAATCTGAGACTTTGAAACACTTAGGGTGCCCAAACTTTTGCACAGTGCCATAATAATGTTTTTTATTTTATACTTTTGTTCAATTTAAGGCATAAAAAGTAACTATGCATTAATGTTTGCTGAAATATTTTGTATTTTTTCTATGTCCTAGAAAGACTGGGTTAGCATCTTTTCAATTACAAAATCAAAATCTGTTCAAGGGCTGCCCAAACTTTTGCATAAGACTGTATGTTTATTCTTGAATGCTTTTGTATGTGTTTGCACAGTAGCTTTAGCATAGTGTCTGTGTGGGTTGCATGCTTTGTCACGTTCTTTTGTTTGTCTGCTGGGATAAATGCTGACAAGTGCTGAGCCACATTTTTCTGTTACTGCTACTGCTGTAGCCTCAGGTCTTGGTTCAAGCGGAGATGAAACTAGTGATACACTCATTACAGCTCCTATGGTGCTGTTGAACCCACTCAACCCTTATCTCTATGTCCTCACAATCCAATTACCTCTGCAGACACTGCTCACCCAAAAGACTGCATCTCGAAAATGCCACAGTTGTATTAAAGGTCTCACCCCTGCGGTAAAGGCAAAGATTATGTGTGTATGTGCCAACTTGTGCATGTCATTGAAGTTAGTTGCTTTAATTTAATTGAGGACATGACATTTGCTAATGATTTGAATAAGATTTTCTTTTCAGTGTGTTGCATTTGAGGTTTTTGTTCAGGTAGGGCCAGATGTCTTTGATTCATGGTTTCTATTCAGTGAATTTGCATGTGCAGCTGAACAGGGTCGCAGGTCTGAAGTGTTATTGGAATTTCCCCAAATTATATTCTAGTAATTCTGTTAAATGTTTCATGGCATATTTTTAATTGAATGACTGAATGTCCTTTTAGTATTAAAAAATAAAAAATTAAAGTTAGATTAGTAATAGATTCATTTTATATGGTATTTACCAGCTTATGTGTCATTTTTGCGGCAAAATTTGTTGTCAAATGACATTATTGTTGCTTGCTGGTGATTATATGGTCAAAGCGACATGGCAATGTGTGCACGAACACCGCAGGTGCCTTTTTAGGATCATCTCTATGTAGGCCACGTGCTTAGTTGCACTTAGCTTCACTTCCCAATTTGTCTTTGCTTTTGCTCTCAGTGCTGTGTCTTTTGTTTTTTGCACCATGTGGTCAGAGAGGAAGGCTACTCTTGATCCTGGTCATTGGTATTTAATCTGTGTAGGTTAATTTTGAGAGTGCATGGACAGACTGACAGAGGGAGATTGATCAAAGGCTGATAATGCATCTGCCAAACCTTGGCATCTCCGACACCAATGGTGACGCAAACCAAACCCAATAAAAGCGTCAGTCTCCCACTGAAAGAGTCTTGATTGTTTTTCGCCCTGACCTGTTGCCATGGAGAGGAGGGGGAATATGTGTCACAGTTGCAGTTGCCCAGGTGCCGGGCAGTTATCAAAGCCCTGGCTGCCTAGTGCCCATCCCACTGCATTTGCATACACACAAAAACATGTGTGATGAGTCTAGCGAAGCATATATGCTGGAGTCCCCAGGAGCTTCTTGTGTACTTTAAAGAGATTAGGACTTTTCAGACCTTAACAGCAATATTATATGTAATTTGATTTAGTTGAATCTATTTCCCCCAATAACAGCACACAAATACCACGTAAATGATAATCATATATTTAAAAAATATATTTTATTTAAATATTCAAATAAATATTTATTTATTTTATTTATTTATTATTCCTTATAATCATAAAGTGGGAAATTTATTCTCTGCATTTAACCCATCACTTATGCACACATGGGGAAAAAAAAAAAAAATATATATATATATATATATATATATATATATGTAGTACAATGTGATAGTATGGTAGTAACAGTATTAGTACTCTGTCAAAATCCATTCAAATGAATTAAAATAAAAATATGGAAGCAGAAATATACTTAATTAAAAATCTAAAAGTATCAATGTTTAAATTCAAAAGGATTAAAGTAAAAAGTTAATTATTTAACCAAATCTTCTCACACTATATAGTATGATAGTATGATCATACTAATGTTAACAGCGAGAAGAAAAAACTAATTGTTTCTGCTATTTGTAAATGAGTACTTTGAACCGTAAAATAATAAGTATGTCACCATCAGTTCCACTGCCTTCTATGTTTGAATTCATATTGAATTATAACATATATTCTCCATTACGTTCACTCTAATTCATGGGAATAGGTGTTGCCCCATTAGTAATAAAATACACACTGTATAAAATGTATGCAAAAATGGACTTTGCAGATCTCATAAATTAATATTTTAATCACAGTAGAACATTACAAACATGAAATGTTTAAAATAAGTAATTGTACAATTTTAAGACAAACTTAGGTAAAAATAGAGTGCAAAAAAGTGGGGAAAGGTTGGAAGTTGCAAGAGGAATGTTATTTTTTTGTCTGATAAAGGATTCTAACTGCTCTATAGTCCTGGGCTGTATTTTTATTTACATTTACATGTACTTTTATTTATTTGGCTAAGCATTTCATGATGTGCCATAATGTTTAGCACCTGAAAGCCATGCTGTTGTCATTGATGCAGTATGCAGTTTAGCATTGTCTTGCTGAATTATGTAAGGCCTTCCCAGAAGATAATGTTATGCGGCTGGAAGCATCTGTAGCTACAAAACATGTTTATGCTCTTCAGCACTGATGATGTCTTTCTAGATGTGCAAGCTGACCAGTTCCATAGGCAGTAAAGCTCCCCCATACCTTCTGAAATGCAGGCTGAGCGCTCATAACAAGCCAGATGATCCTTCACTTCTTTAGACTGGAAAATGTGGTGTCCATGTTTCTCAAAAAGATTTGACTACATTTTTCTGACCACAGAACATTTCTCCACATTGCTTTAGTCCATTTTAAGCATGTTTTGGCCCAGGGAAGAGGACAGTGTCTCCACATCATGTTCACAGTCTCAGTTTTACATTTTGGAACATTTATTGTTCCACAAGTATAACCATCTTTATTTATGGAAGACTTTCAGAGGTGCTCTTTTTGATACTCATTCAAGTTACTGACCTGTTGCCAATGAATAGAATTAGTTGCGAAATGTCCAATCCATTGTTTCTTTTTACTATCACTTACTTTTCCAGCCTTTTGCTGCTATCTCCCAACTTTCGTACATGTTGCTGCCATCAAATTTAAATTAAGCTAATATTTTTCATGCAAAAGTAATATTTCATGGTATGTTTTCTGTGTTCTATTATGAATAAAATATGGGTTTATGACATTGGCAAATTATTGTATTTTTTAACATTTATATTTTCATAGCTTCTTCACTTTTTTGGAATTGGGGATGTACTTTACCCTTATTATCATTAGTATTACATATATACACTTAAATACAGGTTCTTTCTTCACATTTCGTGCACAATATCATGTTTAATGTCTAAAATCATACAATATAAGACCTAATATATTCCAATATGCTTAAATGAATCAAAACAATATTTGATTATTAAAGTGTCTCACAAAATTTTGCACATCACAGTATGACTGCTTAACATATGGCGAAAGCTTCTTGGTTATGTTTTTGTCTTACATAATGTAATTAATTGGGGTCTTATTGTTAACAGCGGTCTATAAGTACCTTAATATCAAGATTAATCTCTTAGACTCTATCATTGTGTCTAATTAATTCATCCATCTTTTATAGATTGTGGCCTTTCTGCAAAAGCATGGCTTCATTTATCATGTTTGAGATGCTGGAGCCTGAAGCTGAGTGTAAGAATGCATATTGTGAGCTCACGTGTTGCGCACACATGCATCCACGTGCGTTTCATGCTTTATCTGGAAAGGCCGTGTGCTACAATGGATTGCCTCGGCCATGGTGACAAAAAGAAAAAGTCAAAGCTGATAAAATATTTAAAAATCAAACTCGTTATGTGCTGTGTCCAATAATTACGCACTGCGTTGATCCGTTTGTTGTGTAGATATGGTTACACGTGGAGTTATGTCTAATAATGTGTTTGTACTAAATATCTGTGTTTGTGAACTTGCTCTATAAAGCCTTTGTATGTTGGTATGGTCATGGATTGGTGCTAGACAGTGGAAATCTGTCCTGCCTTAGACATCTGTGAATGCTGGATTAATATTTCTTAAGTAATGATACATTTTTTTGTGTTTAATCAGTCGCTTTCACTTTTTGTTGCCTTCAGGAGGAATATGAACTTATCATTGTTATCCACAATCTTCACTGTGTTAGATAACGCTGCATTTGTAGCTGCTATTTGCATGTATGTCCTTAAATTATATGTATGGATATAGTCTCTCTAAAATACAATATGCCTCAGTGTCACCACCCCCCACCCCTACACCTTGACCAATGTTGGTTTTGCTCCTTTTTCTACCAAGAAGGGATGGTACGTTTCATATTTGGCAAAATTTTCCCAAAAACAAGCTGAAACGTGGACTCATCTTATCACAGTCTTTTACTCCACCTGATATAAGAAATCTTCTTATATTCTGTTTGAGGGCTTTTTTTATTTGCACTTGGTCACTAGACTTGACCCAACGTCCATTCTGCCAGCTATAAAAATCAGGTTTATATAACCATTGCTCTTTGCCCCTTAGGATCTACAGCAACCACCAAGAGAGACATATGGGCTGAACATGTCTGCTTTGCCCAGTGAGGAGGACCTTCTCATATACCACAGGTCAGTATATATATAGACATATCGACCAAGATAAATGTTAGCCCATTCCTCTACATTGGTGGCGTCTAGTTCTTTCCTAAACATTTCAGTCAGGACTTTGACATGGCCATTCCAGAACATTAATTTTAATCTTCTTAACAATTCTTTGGTAGAACAAGTTGTTGTCTTGCTACATGACCCACTGTCTCACTAGAACAGGGGTCGGCAACCCGCGGCTCCGGAACCGCATGAGGCTCTTCAGCCACCTTGTTGTGACTCTGTTTGGCCTTGGAAAAACCCTGTTATTTATTAATTCAACTTTTAATTATATATTTTATTTTTGCTTATTTTGTTAGTTATGTTGGAGTTTGAGGTGATACTTTAACATTGTGTAATTATGTAAATTTATTAGCAGTAAATAAAGTGAAATGCGAAATGCGCCAACATTTAGAGTAACGCCCCCTAACACGCTCTGGTCGCTATGGTAACGCATAAACGTTCCTTTCAAAATAGGTTTTCAGTGCTGTTGTGATGATCTCAGGGTTTTCTGTCATGACTTTTATCCAGAACAGCAGCAAAGCTGAGTTTCAAACATACTTAGATGCTACGAATTGAGATCGTTTTTTTAAATTTATTTTTGTACGGCCGGTGGTTGGGGACTCCTGAATTAAAACATGCGTCACGAGTGACAGATTTCTTTACCTTCACTGCAACTATGCTGCTGATCTGTGTGTCTGATATGTGGTGAGAAATGAGCAACAAGCACTGAGCAATTTCTGAAAAGTACCAACTAAAGATGGAGTAACAGTGATTATAAATGAGATCGTAAGGAGGAGAAGCCGTTCAGACAGAGAAATACATTAAAGAATCATTCATTAAAATATCAGAGCATCTATTCTCCAAATTCAAAATCAGCACTTATTCCAAAAATTAAAGAAATGCCTCTTTCTGCAAAAACCGTTGAGAACAGCACCATTAAAATGGCGACAAACAAAAGGTAAAGCCTTATGTTTACCTTTTTAAAACTGCTAAGCTTCAACTATGTTTTTTATATTAAAGTGGGCTACGTTTTAATTTAATTTGACACAAATACAGGAAGGCTACACATGCACACTGCACTTTTTGCCTTATTCAGTTGTTGTAACGGGTGAAATAAAAAAGTTTATATGCTGTGTAATGTTTTGCGGCTCCAGACAATCTAACTTTAGTTGAAGAGGAGGCAAAATGGCTCTTTTGATAGTAAAGGTTGCCGACCTCTGCACTAGAATCAATTCACAGACAGATATCTCTACGTTTTTCTTTCTTATTCACTGGTGTAGTTCAGAATTCTATAGTTCCATCAATGATGGCAAAGCTGTCCAGGCCAAGGTGCAACAAAACAAGCCCAAACCAGAACACTCCCTACACCATGTTTCACAGATGGGATAGGGTTCTTAAGCTGGAATGCATTGTTTTTCTTTCTTAGAATTTAATACCCATTGTTTAAAACAAAAGTATTCTCCAGTATCTTTCTGGTTTGAGCATGTAATGTATTCAGTATATCTCAACTACCATCCCTGCGATAAACAGCTGGGCATGCAGTAAATACTTCTGCTAATTTAATTTCACCTAACGTTTGCAAAGAACTATATATTAAGATCATTTATTATAAATTCAGGATATGGTGAGTTAATGCCATCCTATGGATCTTACAGCAAAATTGCACTGCTGAAATTCTTTTTGTATACTTTTTTCCCTTTATTATTTGTCTTCCTATTCTCCTGCCCTTATTTTCTGGCTGGAACAGCAGGTGTCCTGCTTGGCTTTCTCAGAATGTTCTTATTAGCACTGTTACAACCTGCCCTCACTGCCTCTCCACAAGCTTTCTCTTTAGCACATCCTGTGTGTTATCATAAGTATCAGTGACTGGACACGGTCTGACACCCACTTCCTCTTGCACACATACACATACATGCTTCTATTGCCAAGTGAAGGTGAGTTCACTCTATGCCCTTCAGCAACCCCTTGGTCCATTTTTCTTTTCACCATCTCCATTCCAGGAGCCTCTTTGTAGCTTTTGAGGTTTGTCATTTTTTTTTTCTGGGTCACTTGCCTTGAAACCGATATCATTCATAACTCTTCTCTCCAGATCATATGATCTAGACATTAACCTTACTTTATTAACGCATATTTCCATCACCTATATTATACTATTGTGTGCTCAGATAATACTACAGGTACATAAGGGCCACGCTTTTCACATGAGCTTTGCATAAACCAGTCCTCATGTGAGAAAGGTTCTACTTCTGTCCCATGCATGGCTAGCCATGTGCATTTATATTACTCAGCGCTTCCTACAACGCAGGAAGATTAGTGTTAATACTCAAGCTTTACACGCATTACCAGTGTGTTAAAATGTTTGTCTTTGGTCACTCTGGAATATAAGTCAAACACATTACTTAATATTTGTTTTGGGTGTAAGTGTCTGGATTCTCTCTAGTGCTACATGTGTGTTGTGTTGTATATTTTGTTGCTAATTTCAGCTCTGCAGATACATAATGGTGTATTATGTATTTGTCCCAACATATATTTGTACAGGTTTGCCCACCTCGGTCAAAACCAACAGAAAATAGAGAGAAGAGTCCAATCAACAGACCCTCAAACGATTCTGGAAGATGTGATCAATATGTGAGTATCGAATAAGCACTTATGATGTCCCTGTCTGAACAAAACCTTTTATCTCCCATAAGTTAAGTTCTCAAGAGACCCTTACAGGAGAACAAAAATCTATCTTAACCATTTCAAACCCTATTTCCAGAAAATATATTTTCCCAAATGGATTTCCAAACAAATATCTGTGATATATTGATTCATGAACCTTTATTTCTTTGACAAAACCAACAAAGATTTTCAGTAGATTTACTGACCAACAGTTTTGTAAATACAGGGAGTCCTCAACTTATGACAAAGTTCTATTCCTCATCATGTGGTGTCGAATTTCTACGTAAGTCGAACCCCTTTACATAAGTGTCTAGTGTGTAATGCCATGGGGCAATTCTTTTGTCAGTTAACCAGTGGGAGACCTGAGGCTCTGTATTGCACTTTTCTGAGTGTTTTATTAAAGGTTTTTTCACTTTTCAAACTATTATTTTTATTTATTTATTTTTTACTTGGGGCAGTGTCGTAACCACAAATTTTCAGAAGTCTAGTAAGTCGTAAGTCGAGTATACACAAATGCGGAATTTAATGACTGCAACACACTCAACAAAAGTTGGGACAGATTGAAAATCTGAGTGAAAGTACAACCAGGGGTGAGTATTACTTGAGTATTGCACTTAAGTATAGTTTTTGAGTATCTTCCCTCCACTACATTTGAAAGACAAATATCGTGCCTTTAACTGCACTACATTTCTTGAAGGTTCTTGTTACTTGTTCCTTTTTTTGTAGTTTTCTTTGCTAATAGGTTATAGGTTTTGTGTGTGTTACTCACAAAACAACTTCTGAGTAAGTTAACTGCTTCTGTACTTTAGTTTAGACTGCTGCTGTGTTTTTTTTAACAGTTGGCGGTAGTAATAATGGCTACAGCTACAGCAGCCATTACCTTCCATGTCTGAAATTTAAAAAATGATGCATACCATTTTAAATGTTTGCATTGGTAAGCCTACCCCAGCTACATCAGTGCATTCAGAAATTCTCTGTCCAACTTGAGGAAGTATGTTGAAGTAAGAAATTATTTGTTTAATTCCAGTCATTTTTTTGCTCATCAGTTGATACTGATGATACACATTCTGCACAGACTACAACAGTGCGGCTTTGTGGATGTTGTGTGTGTGTGTGTGTGTGTGTGTGTGTGTGTGTGTGTGTGTGTGTGTGTGTGTGTGTGTGTGTGTGTGTG
>JBBIGC010089428.1:0-10157 GCA_037576955.1 Lepidarchus adonis
GTGCAGTGGGTGATCAGCTTCCTCCATAATGGACAGTAGTTTACTCAGCATCCTCTGATCTACCACAGTCTCCAGATACACTTTATTTGAAAAGATAAACAGAAATGCAATAGGTAATGAGCTCGGTGTGTATCTCCCCCCACTACTTCCCTCAAATACATATGCATGAGGAAGCAAAGCATATTTAGCATTTTTCCTTGCTCATGCCCCATAAACTGGGCATTTAGGCTTTTATGTCAGTTGGGTAAAATGCATCTGATTTGCACTTGAAACTGATGCAAAAGGCTTAAAACTTCGGGCCCTGAATGTTTTAGTATTAAGAACAAGTTAATGTTCTATACACTGCAAAAGGCTTTTCCTGTTCATAAGGTCAGGGCTTCAGGGCAGCACCCTGGACTGTTTGTTAATGAGCTGAAACATGACTGATTCTATGAATTCTTATGAAAGTACCTAATAATACCAGGGAATCAGACAGGGCTTCCTTATAATACTTACTTTCACTCAGCCTACCAAATTAACTGGAGCCATTTTCATTATAGAAGGTGCAGATGTGAACTACAGTAAGCTATTAAGAAACTGAAAACAAGAATTCAGGTTCTGCAGAACCTCCTCCTTGTAAGAATGCAGAACAGAAACTATTTTAGTGTCTTTGTTAGTCTGACGAACCCATAATACCCATCATAATCGTACGTGTGACTTTGAACACTTACTATGTCAGGAAGTTTCCAAGTATCGCTTACATTCTTAGAAAGTCATGCCTAAACTCGTGCAATTACAACCGAGAAACAGCTTGTTTAATAGGTAATAGTACAAGCAGCGCTGGCTTTGTACTCGCCGCCGTTTTCACCCGCTGTAACACCTAATATCTGACTTTTCCGACCATGCAAATACTTGGAATTTAACAGCCTTTGGTCCTGGTGGTCTGTTTAGGTGTGTCTAAATGTGTGTGTCTGACTGTTCCATAAGCATCCACTTGGCCCAGTATAGACGGCCTGACACTTCAGATGTTCAATTATAATACTGAGCAACTTTACCCCAAGATGAAAGTGGTCACAGCTGCCGACAGGAGATTTTTCAAGCCCAGTATGTCCACTTTTCCCTCAGCGTGGTCAGTGAGTGCTGCTGGTCTTAATGCCTCACCTTGTCAATGGACTTAGTATCAAGGCCTCCATACCAGACATACTCAGGTTCTGATTTAAACTTGGTTTTCCTGCCTCACAGCAACTCCTGCATGGTTAAAGTACAATTAAAATGATTTTGGAAAATTAGAATTGACATCTGTGGAATAGGTTATTTATTCTGTTTGTTTATTGATGATCTGATGATTGTCATTGGTACAAGATGATGGATGAGTCCAGTTTTATTTGGTTTTTGGTGATATTCAAGTGGTTTTTGTGTGGTAAGGTGCGGTTAAAGCTTTGTGGCTACACTATTTTGGCCGAAGTGAGTTTTGAAAGGTTATGTCTGGGTTGGAATAAGAGTGTGTCAGATTGCTGAGCTGCAGGTGGTATCTGACAGATTTTTGAGCAGAATCTTAGCAAATTACAGTAGGGTTTGGTGTATTTTTGTTAGGCTACAGATATTTTGCTAGAGACAGCTGACATTGTATTGGCTTCAGGCAGATTTTGGTCAAACAACAGTTTGGTTTGGGCAGAATTTTGACTGCTGTGCTATAGTTAGGTCATGACTAAATAATGTCTGCTTTGGGCCGACATTGGTAAGTAAGTTATGACAGGATTTTCAGAACAAATTTGTTGAAGTGCAGTCATGGTTCCAAGTGTTTTTGTTTTTGAGGGCAGTTTTTGTTAAATAATGCTTAGTTTAAAAATTCAACTCTATCAAGCACTGCCACTGTATGTTCACCTATTCCTCTTCCTCAAGGTTAAACCACAACCAAAGCAGCCCTTTGTCCTATGTGGATGAAAAAGAATATGCAGCTGCTCTGACCATGTAAAAAAGAGGATGTTCATTGCCATTGAGGAGCCATTGTGAGGCCCATTGAGGATTTGGTGGACCATACACTTCTTGGCTCTGACCTAGTGCCAATGTCCTCTAAACAAATCTGGTTTCAGGTCAGGTCACGATGATGACCACAGTCGACCTGTGCATGTAGGCAGGAAATTCTGTGTGGCCAACTCTGGGCAGGTGGGTGGCACATTATCATGTGGTTTACGTGGCTGGTGAGTGGGCGCCATATCATTCATTCATCTTTGCCCAGCCTCAAACCAAACCTACACACACTGTCCAGTTGTGGCCTTCAGAAAAAAGAGATCTTCATTATATGCTTTGCAAAAAAAGTAAAGTGCATTCTGGGAAGGAGGGTAACATGCCATTAGAGGGCCATGTAACTCATCATTCAATTTTTGTTTAGAGATTTTATCCAACACTAATTGACAATAGAACTATGATTGTTTAGGAATGTTTTTCTTCTTTTTATACAAAATGTGCTACGGCCCACACTTTCCACTGCGGTTCTGCTTTTATGATTCTTTTTGTTATTGACTTCTGAGGGTTAAAATGCAAACGCAACATTACAGGCCTTTCTACACCGATCAGTCAATACTCATCCTCCTCTGCCTATCGCTGATGTCCCTCAAGCTCAGCACCCATAATGCGGGCACGGTGCCCCGCTGGGTTTAGGCCCAGCCTGGTGAAGCTAGCGTTTGCGTGTGTGTGAAGGGAATGGGTTTAATCAAGCTTAGAGATTACAATTCGATAAAGCTGTGAGATTCGCACGGATTAGGCAGTTATTCAGCAAAGGTGTCTGGGAGTCTCCTCTGGCACCAGGACACAAACAATCATATATATATATATGTATATACATTTCCCTAACGATTAGCTGTGGTTTATACATCAATTTTATAAACCTGGTATTGGGTGCGGCTTGCTTAAATCTAAAAACATGAAAACACTTAAAATATGATTCAGTACAAAAAGACAACATCCCCAAATGTTTAGTTGAATTTAAATGTACTGTTTACTGCAGCAACAAACCTTTCAGCAAAGATACCTTTCTTCAAATCCTTCAAAATCAGCTATATAGACGTCATTGTCATCGCTGTACAATTTGATTGTCGAACAACCTGATGTTGGATATGCTTTCATCACCAGTATCGCTCTCAGATATTACAGACTTGGCTTCATGAAAGCAACGACCTGGAGCTAAAATTCTGCAACGTATTTCTAGCGCTGTCTCATGATATCAGTAAGTTCAACATTTTATCAATTTAATTGTTTATGCTGAACTACAGTATAATGTCACTACTGGTATAGAACTGCAAAGGTCTCCAGGGGTCAAGTTAGATGCTTCTACTTCAGATCAGTAAATTATTATTTTGGAGTTTTAAAACATAAATGAAAATGTTTAAATATATATATTACAACACCAGGTTTTTATCTTTTTAAAGGAGAGATCTCATCAGGATGAAATCAAAACCAGAAGTCTTTCATATATCTGTAGTTTAACCTTGACAATGAGAAGAGAAAGCCTTGAGAAAGACAAGAATCTCTTCAACCTCAGTGGTACCTGGGCTGGGACTTGAACGTGTGATCTTCTTATCACAAGGGCAAGGTCCTCACCTCTAGGTCACCATTGCAATCTCCTAGACCAGCGGTCCCCAACCATTTTTGGGCCACAGACCGGTTTAATGTCAGACAATATTTTCACAGACCAGCATTTAAGTTGTCGCAGATAAAAACATGATTCAACCAACATAAAAACTGTGGAATTTTGTAAATATATTAATAAACGTGAATCCACTGTGTAATTATGTAACTTTATTAGCAGCATCTTCCTGAAATTCGCTAACAACAATCAGAGTAACGTCCTCCTCTGCCCCTCATGCATTCTGGTCACTATGGTAAAGCATAAACATTCATTTCAAAATACGTTTTTAGTGTTGCTGTGGCAATCTCAGGGTTTTCTGCCATGACTTTTATTCAGAATAATGGCAAAGTTGAAGTCTCGAACATACTTAGATGCTATAAGTCTGTTATTTTTAAAACCTGTAATCTATAAACTAGACAAAAACACAGATGAAATGTATGCTATCAAAATGGCTGTGACTATATTATCTATAATTAAATTGTCTGTCCCAGTTAATGTTGCATTGTCTTTAGCAGCACTGGCTGACAGAACAACACTGCACATGTCTGACTTCACACATGCTGAAAAAAGGAGGTCCCCACCCCCTTCGATTTCACCTTCAATTTGCCCCAATCCTCACCCCATGCATAAAGACAGACAACATTAATCTGCAATGTGTGGAAAGAATAAAGCTCAGAGGTCAAAACACTCTTTGTATTCAAAGTGAGAGAGTATCAGACATCTGAGCGAGAGACAGCTGTGTTAGAGCGACGTGTTGAGTGCTAATGCCTCCCGACAGCTCTGGAGGAGTCCCGACAAGGGCGCGGCCTCATTTGCATAATGAGCAGGGGATAATTGTCCCATCTCAAACGATGGTCCGGCTAAGTCTTGCCCTGATGACAGCTGTCATTATGACGATCTTCTATGTAACTGTTGAAATATAATCAAATATGTGACACTAGGTAAACTGAACTTTGACGACTCTAAGGTGGCGCTGATCTGATCGTCAGAGACTTCTCCACACTCTCAAGAAAGAGAAATAAACTCTGGAATTCATATAATTTTAAAATAAAATTTACTACTCACATAAATTGATTGATCATGACCCTTTGGATAAAAAACTTTGGGAAAATTTGGAAATTTTTGTAAAATTCAATAAAAATAAAAGAATGTTATTTTTATGTTCTCCTGAAACAAAGGTAAAAAAAAATCACTAAACAATGTAATTGTATTTGTAAATATACATTAATTTATATTAATTTGAAACCTACAGCAATTTCTGTCTATTCCTGTATGATACAAACTGTTCACCAGCCTGTGGTCAATGTTGCCTGATTCTCCTCTTACGATTGGAGGGTTAAGTCCTGGCCCAGGCATCACTGAGGCTTGAGCAAGGTACTGCCCTGCTAAACTACTCCCCACATCCTGTTGATAGCTGCCTGTTGCTCAGTGGATGGGTTTCATGCAGAGAAAACATTTTGTTGGGGTGCATTTTGCGAGATGAGGTGTATTCACAATGATAACGTCACTTTCATGTTACAGTTTCATCAAAGGACAGATCAAACAGAAAGAGGTCTAGTATTTTCTGGATTAAATAACCATGGAAATCCTGAAAAGGCATCACCCTAATGGCAGCAAATGTATCTCTAAAATCTGTATATACATCTTAGTGTCAGTGGTACCTTCACATGCAAGTCACCCATGCGGT
Organism: Lepidarchus adonis; assembly: GCA_037576955.1. Classification (NCBI taxonomy): domain Eukaryota; kingdom Metazoa; phylum Chordata; class Actinopteri; order Characiformes; family Lepidarchidae; genus Lepidarchus; species Lepidarchus adonis. Next base: position 5,295 of record JBBIGC010089428.1, read on the forward strand.
GAGCACTGATGCCCTCCCATTCCATGAATATATCTCAATGCTTGTTTGTCCTGAAAACACTTTGATTTGTGTGTGTTATGAGCCACAATTTCAAATTTCTTCTGTCAGCTCTGCCAGATTTTATTGGATTTTATGAAGGTCTTTTTCATCGTTGTCCAATCATTTTCATATTTTTCATTTTCATGGACCGATGCAGCTAACTCCAGGGGTGGGTTATGCTAGCACACCTGAAACAGCCGTTTGTATGCAGTTTGTTCTCATATCTTTGATTTCCATCTGTTGGTAGAAGATCTAAATATTTGTTGCGTGGGACAGATCAGAAATAAATCAGATCAAAAGATGGAACAAAAATGGAACAGGACTGTGCTGCAGCTCCTTGGGCTGCCCAATGCTGGCTGCCATGTTTAAAGGGATGTTGCCCTCCAGGGCCTAATGCTATTCACGTAAAAACTTGTTACTCCTGTGTATATTCCACTGTTTCATATTTCAGTTGTGTATAATGTACATTTCTCTATACTTCTTTGTGGAAAAGGCCCACATTGTTCATCTTCACAGTGTGTTTTGAGACAGTAACCAGGATACAAAAGGCTGTGTTTAGCAGGTCATTGGGCTTTAGCATAATAATATTATGAGTAGGTGGGCTATGCTAATTACTAGTGAGCTGCTGGGATATACACAGTGAGAGTCACTTGGACTGTTGGCATAATAACATATTTATGAGTGCCATAACATGTTCTGAACGAGGCACATGATGTGTCTACCATAAGCACAACTGTAAGATGAATGTAATATTAACACTAACACTAATGTTAGCTAAAAGATTAATAGCCCACAAATAGAAGATACTGTAGTTAGCTAGCAACTAAAAAGACTTTAGCATGTAGCTTACATTAGTTTTATATATTTCAAATATTGTAAGGCCAACAAGTGGCTGGACAAAAAATAATTTTTTGAAGCTTCTCTATTGACTTGCTAGCATGTAGCTATTAATGCTGCTTGTCTACATACAGGGTCAGGTCTAATTTGTTAAACATTGGTTTATCTCTTGTCTTTACTTTTATGCAGGAGATAGCTAACTATCTTACTTCTGTTTTTAGCAATGCTAGCTAGCTTTTACCATTCACTGTGCTTTTAAACATTGTAAATATTGGGGGAAAGGGAGATTATCTAGTCCACCTTAAACTGTAAAGTGTGGAGTACACATGCTAGGGCAACTAAAGTGAAGCAACAATCTTATAAATATGGGAATATGGGTGTGTGTGTGTGTGTGTGTGTGTGTGTGTGTGTGTGTGCGTGTGAGCGTGTGTGTGTATGTGTGTGTGTGTGAAATGCTTGCTGTTTAGTCAAAAGTTCTTTATTTAAAGCTACTGGTTTTGAGGGACATTTTGGTAGAGGGTAGCAGAGGTGTCCAGGGACGTCCTGGTTACAGAGACTGGTCCTCGCTCTTTTGGGTCACTGATACAGGGGACGCTAACCTTTCATTTCACCTCCCGCAGATGCATCTCCACACAAGCAGAGAGGCAAGTCAAAAGCCCAGCATGGTGCTAAGCAGAGAAAGAGATAGAGATGTCCGAGAAGCAGCAAAACGAGCAGGGTAATGTGCATTAGTGAGTGTAAGCAGCAGGAGACACAGCAGGGATGCATCCAGCTTCTCCAGCGGCTTCTTGGCTCAAACGCACATACACAAAACCTACTGCACTGAAAAACACAATGTAGTGAACTGACTTATTCCATATGCGTACATAGCTAGCACACAAATAAAATACACCAGCACAGTTACTGACAAAAGCATGTATATCCAAGATTGAAGATTCAAGAAAGGTTTATTGTCAATACAACAATATACACAGTACACCGTATATTAAAATGCTGTTTCACACAGCCCCCCACCATGGGGCATATGTAAGAAAGTGTAAGGTAAAATATATAAATTATAAACAAATACATAAAGGATAGAATACACTTTAATACATGTCTACAAATAAATGTTATTAAGCACTACATATACATATATTAAAAATTTACCAATAAATCTAAAAGTTTATACACTACACAAAGGGACAATATGACACATAAGATATTTTAAAGTGACAGGTGCATTGTGCAAATGGTGGGTCCAAAAGATTGTACTAAGTTTAAGATCGTCTGTCATGTGCACGCCCAGGAACTTCACACTGTGACAATCTCAACAGTGAAGCTGTCGATGTTAAGTGCAGAGTGAGCAGCCATCCTCTTCCTGAAGTTAACAACCATCTCTTTAGTCTTGTCAACGTTAAGAGCCAGGTTGTTGTTCTGACACCATTCCACCAGTTGTTTCAGCTCTTCTCTGTAAGCAGACTCATCGCTGTTGGTGATGAGACCCACCACTGTTGTGTCATCTGCAAACTTGATGATGTGGTTGGAACTGTACCAGGTTGTACAGTCGTGTGTCAGCAGAGTGAACAGCAATGGGCTGAGCACACATCCCTGTGAGGAACCTGTTCTCAGTCTGAGGCCCTTGAAAGTGTTGGTAGACTGGGGCCTGTCCGTTAAGAAGTCCAAGATACAGTTGAAGTGCAGGGTATTTATTCCCAGCAGGTCCAGCTTCCGTATCAGCTTCTATGGAATAACAGTGTTGAACGCTGAGCTGAAGTCTATAAACAGCATTCTGACACAAGTCTTTTTCATCCATGCATTTATATGGAGATTATATGCAACATCATTGTTTTGTGTGTGTCTGCCCATTATATATTTTCTGATGGATTATTCTTATTTAGGGTCCTAAGTAAGTCCAGAGTTTTGGAAAACAGTTTTCTTACTCTAACAGCACATGTGGAGCTTGCTAATGATGAGGGGAAAACCCAACTGATTTACATGCATGAATTTGGGCTTTGAAGTTGGTTTTCTTAAAACTGGTCTGACACAACAGATTTTTAGGTCTGATCTTATCTTGGATAAGCCCCTTTGAACAGTTTTACACACCCAGAATGTTATTTTCAAGAACTGACAGTACTCCTTTCAGTGTAAAGATGTTCTGAATCTCATTTGTCAGCACAAATGATTAGACAGGGAAAATAGTTTTTTGGCTTGTAAAGTCAAAGTGTGCGCCATCATCTTCTTTGTTTATTCAAGGTGATTTTGAGGCAAAACTGTAATTTTTTTGTAAAAAAAAAAAAAATTCACGAGCTTCTGAGCCAGGTGATTTTATCATTATGATTATATGTCAATTTTTTACGGTATCAGACCAGTTTTAAGGTTATTTCTCTCCCAATCAATTAAAGACCACATTGTTCTGACCTCAACGCTCATTATGGAAACATGGCTGCACCCTCATTGGGATGTCTCCAGAGATTTCTGGAAGCATTAGTGCAGATCTCACTGAGATGTCTCTCTTTCTCTCTCTCTGAATAAAGTGAAAGTGCCATTCTACCCTCTGAGCTTTACTCTTTCCACACAGTGTAGATTAATTTTGCATGTCTTTGTGCATGAAATGAAAATTTGGGTGACATGGAACCTTAAGGCTTCCGATCTAATCTGGAGCAATCGGAGATTTGATATTTTCAAAGACGTAGTATTTAAAGACACATGTCTTATTAGGTGGGTTGGTAACTGAATGAGTGAGTCAGGGCAATGCTAATGAGAGTTTGAACAGAAAAGAAAATGCTTCTTACTGTGATATCGCAACCTCATATTCATCGATAGCTTGAATTTCTGCTACTCTTGGTGCACATGAAGGGCGTTAATAGGTCTGGTCCAGTTTACCTTTGTATCCCATGATAACTGGGTAAATTTGGAAAGGTGACTGGCTTTTTATAGTCAAAATTCCTGTGTTTTCTACTCTTTATATAAAAACACTAGAAATTGTGCTTTCATAGTGGACAGTGGTTTTTAAATTGGACCATGGTTCATCTTAGTGGACTGTAGTTTCTCTGTAGTTGGTTTTCCTAGCAAACACACATACATAAACACACATACACATGAACACACACAACCCCCTGTGCTTGGAGGGATCCCACTCTCTCCTGCCCCCTCTAATCCTAAATTAAAGATGAGTCTGGTGTCAGGGTGAGTGTTGTTAAGCCATGTGTGAGGGAGAGGGGCTCTGACCCACTAATTATACACACGCTCAGACAATCGCACAAATAAAGACTTCCTCTCCATATTTAATGCAGCACCCGCAGCTGCCAAACAAACAGCCGCAGTGGAGACAGGAGGCACTCGGCTGGCCCGGATAAACACCACGGCTTTTCCCACGGAGGCGCCACCATGGACGCATCCTCGAGCTACGCAAAGAGGGAATTTCCACTCTGCTAAGTGTGTTTGACGTTATTTGAGCATTATTTATATTTATTTTCCACTTGCTGAGATCTTGGGCAATCTAAGATGGGGAGGGGTCAGGGCCTGGACGGACAAGAGTTCCCAACACAAGTTTAATACAAAAAAACCACACCCCACTTCACTTTCCCATTAGCAAAGTGGCAATAACTTCACTATTAGTGGAAAATAATGTGCAGAAAGAAGAATTGTGCATTGAAAACATGTTTTGAATGTTCATAGATGTGAAATGCTTTTGTCACTGAATGTTAACCTTTAGAGACCAAGTGTAATGCTGTGTATTTTTTAAAATTACAGTTGAAGCCTTGCAGAATTTAGATATTTTTACAAATATGGACATATTTTGGTCAAAAAACTTTACACATTCTAAACCATTCTGTCATTTTTGTCTGTGCAGACTAGGGGTGGGTATCACAGGGTATCTCATGATATGATACTTTTATCATGATATGATAATTTTCTCCAACTAAATGCTGGAAAGACAGAAGTTCTCCTTTTAGGACCAAAAGCTGCTAGAGATAAACTGACAGACCTAATGTTAAACTTGGC
>JBBIGC010089438.1:0-10157 GCA_037576955.1 Lepidarchus adonis
TCTATTTTTCATGCGAATAAAGCACTTTGAACGGAACGGAACGGAGCGGAGAGAGAGAGAGAGAGAGAGAGAGAGAGAGAGAGAGAGAGAGACTCAGACAGAGATAAAGAAAAAGAAAGCCCAGGCCAAACCAAACCTGCCCCGCTCTCTGGGATGTTGTGGCTACGTACGCAGATGGTGGATGGTGGGGTTGGGTTAAAGAAAAGTTCATTCTATCAGGACTCCACCTCTACAGCATGTTATTCCCATGTGACAGTCAACTCATACATCGCAGCTCAACCAAAAAGCAGCCTCAATTCCTGATCAGCGCACAACCACTGATATGAGCTCGTCTTGAAAAGCGTATAGCAGGAGTCTTCAGTGCTTTGACCAGCAGCGTGTTTAGTTAAAAAGAAATCTGGAGGAAACTCCAAGACCTTTTTTTTTTAATGTACAGCAGTTTATGATGTGGGACTAGTGGTGCATTGTGGGTGTTTTAACTAATCAAACCTAACAAATCTGAAATATCGTGATGTGGTAGTTTTGGCATATTGCTCCACCCTTTATATGTACAGACACATACGTTCCTGCACACACTGCTGGGAGGTTACAGATTTTTTCAAGTGTGACAGGTTCAAAGGAGTCCCCCATGGTGTACATTACAGGTAAACTGCTCACCTGGCGGCCGAACATTTCTTTCACCTCATTTCCAACCAAAACAGTCTTGCACAGCAAGCCAGACCTGACTAAAGAAACACTTTCTGTTTAAAAACGTGTAATGAAATGAGAGAATGAATACACAGTGGCCATTTTTCTGAACTCGCACTACAGACGGAATTCCAGGTCAGGTGACGACAGACTCTGCGCCCACTAGAGGGCATCGTCTCATGAAGGCATTAGGCTGGAATCATAAGCGGGCATTCCACACCAGGCTGAGTTAAAAGGCTTTGACATACCAAAAATGGGGGGGCGGAACAGGTTCCCACACTGCGGGGTTCTCCTTGCTGGTGCAGAAGGTTGGGACATGAGCTCTCTAGTGGTGAGAGAACATGAACCCCATTGTTTTCTGAGCAACATCTACAAATTAGCACCACAACATGGACTTTTGTGCTAATTGTGAGGGGCCTAATGGACATGAGCTTCAACAATTACATTTACATTTCATTTTCCTGAAGCTTTTGTCCAGGTACAGGAACAATCAAGCGCAAATTCAGACATGACAACGCTGATGTGAGAGTTACCTGAAAAGTGAAAGTCCTTGGCTTTTAAATCTGTTTAGATGTTGGTTTTATTGTCTTATTGTTTTTTTTTATTATTGTTGTATTTGGTTTTTATTCTTTTATGTCAGTGTACAGCACCTTGGTCAACTCTGTTGTTTTAAAGGTGCTTTATAAATCTATTAAAGTTGAAAGTTGAAAGAGGAGTTATTGAAGTCGTAGCAGGTGCTACAAGAGCGCAGATAAGTGCTATAACAATGCTAACAGGTTCCCACACTGTGCTGGTGCAGAAGGTTGGGACATGAGCTCTCTAGTGGTGAGAGAACATGAACCCCATTGTTTTCTGAGCAACATCTACAAATTAGCACCACAACATAGCAGTGAACTTTTGTACTAATTGTGAGGAGCCTAAACAATTACACAGAGGTCATTCTTTTTTTGAAATGCCATAATAGTCACAGAAACTCTGGTTTAATTTAGCATAAGTTCCACGATAGTTTCATAGTAGTTACTATGTAACACGCGGTACTTACTGAATAATAAAGCAGAATAATGACCCCAGGCTTTATAACGTTAATACATTATGGGTTCCTATTCAACTGCCTGTTATACACTGATGCATGCACGCTTCGATTCCACCGACTCCAAGATCCTCGCATGCCTCTTCAGAAGAGCGAGGCCTCCTGCGGTTGCAGACAACCTAAAGCAGATCACAGTGGGAACAATGCCTGGCACCGCACACTGTCTCCCTAATAACACACACTCTCATCACGCAAACATGCATGTACTCGGTTTGTAAATGGTATGTGTGAACTGTGTCCTCTCCCCAAGGCCTGCAGGGGTTAAGAGGTTGCCTGAACAATAGGTTGTGCCAGAAGTGAAGGTCCTTCTCTGAAGGTCTAGCAATCTTCTAGGGGTGGGGTGGGGGTGGTTCTGAGCCTATATGCCTTTCTCCATGGGTAGTTAACTCCTCCCTGTTTAAGTGACAGTTGGCAAACCCCCATCTACAGCACAAACCGTAAGGTGGGGAGGAACCATAGAGCTTTTGGATTCCTAAAGATCATGCATCTCAAAAGCAGGTCAACAATGAGGGATATTCAAATTACTTTCCCAAGTCGCAGTGCCCAGGGGATGCGGCAACACATGTCATTTTAACAAAGATGCCCCTTTCACTATTAAAGGGCTGATCGATGCCTGTGGCCACAGAACATGTCCTCTCATGTCAGGCTGGTCTGACAGTAGATCAGGTCATGATAACACAGCACCTGAGACCTTCTACCTGATCGTGAAGATTAAGGTAGAAGTCAGCTGGTTTGATTTAGTTGGTAGGAACATCTGAGGAACATTGGTGCTTCATGAATGAAAAGGGACACAGTCAGTTTATCCACAGTCTGAGGGAGACATGTATCAGCTTAGATAACAATGTCAGCAACTCTGTTCTCAACACAGCATCTCATCTGCATTTGTAGCCAGCTCAGGTCAATATTGTGTATAAATATAAACGACCTAGTACACGACTCATCACCTGAAAGACACCTAAGGTCCAACAGCAAACCCAAAACACAACAAATTCCTTCTCCTCTACGTTTTCTCACAAAACGTAGCCTCTAACTCTCCCTTCAAAAGGCTGGCAGACATCACACTCATTTTTCAGTAAAGTGGAGGTCGGCGTGTTTCTTCAGGTTGTGGAAAGTTCGGGAAAATGCGATGCGCGTGAAGCGCGCGCGCACGCGACAGAGTTACCGCGAGAAACCTGTGGCGCGAGGACGGGCCGTCACCGCGAATTAACCACGAACGAACCACGAAAACTCTGAACAAACGCGACTTCGCACGTGTTAGAAAAAGAAACGGAGCAAGAAAACTATCCGACAGTCTATTGAAGTTTGCTAACTATCTCAGTTTATTAACTTTAGCCGAGACGCGCGCGCGCGGACGCAGCTAACAGCAAAAAGTGTCTCTACAAAACAAGTGCACAAGTGTACTCACCGCAGCTTGCGAGTCCTGAACCCCGAAGCAAAGACCTACGAACAGCAGCACTGCGACGAGATTCAGCAAACTCTTTAATTTTTTATTCATTATTTTATTATTTTTTTAAAGAATCTGCCCTCTCAGCATTGACAGTTAAGACTGGGTACGTATGTAACTTCTCATATTAGCCTGCTAACCTTACGGTGACTAGAAGAGTCGTTTTTAAAGTATAAAACGCGTATTGTTCTAAAGTCTTCAGACTGTCTGGTGTTAGGACCGTTCACTAGCCTCTACTGCAGCCTTCACTTTTTCTCTTTCCCCTTAACCTGCCCGCCGGACTACTTTCAATCCCTCCGCCTGGGGAAAAATAGTCCCCCAACAGACTTCTTTTTAAAAGTAGAATAATTAGAATAACTTACTTAGGTTAGCAACAAAACATGGTCTAATCAATAAATGGGATATATCTGGATTAGTTTTGTATCTCGATAATCGATTACTTTAATCGAGTTTTTTTTTTCATTTGGGAAAAGAGGTCGTTAGGGCGGAAGGCCGCATCACACACTTTTATAAGTATTTACTTACATAGCCCTCTTTATTTCTTGCCATATCAAGTAATCCGCACTAAAGTGTGTTTATTTAAATTTTATATAATACACTACAATTCGGACATGTCTATGTCTAATTAAAATGGGACCAATAGTTATTTAGAAAGGGGCTGTTAACCTGTATTATTTCACACATATATTGGTCAACTTTAAGTGAATATGTTATATTTTATCTGATTTTATTTCATTTGATCAATTATCCAGTTTGACATTATACCATTATTGCATTTTTCTTTCTTTATTTTTTTTTACAAAGATTTTAATGTGAACACCTCGTTGGATAGTTCACTAAGACACAAATAATTCGAACAGGATGTGTAGTTAATCACGACTTGTTTTTGTTTTAATGAGCTGCTGCACTCCCACCTGTGTGGGATTCATTCATTTCTGCCTCCGCTCCGTCGGTGCAGTGAAGCTGTGAGTCGGTGTGATTGACAGCGCGAGGCCCCGCCCCTCGCTGCGCTGCTGAGCGGACTGGTTGCGGTGTGTGGAGAGGAGTTCAGCGCCGAGGAGCCGTTTCGCTGCAGCGTTACCGTGAGTTCCACACTTTTCTCTCACTTTCACAGACGCAAACGACAATTTAATAAACCAGAGAGAACTCTGACAGTGTCGCGAGGTGCTAACGGGTTGGTGTCGGTGCTGTGTGTTGTGTTCTCTCGCTTCTTCGTGCTCCAAGTGGATGAACACAGCGGCTCTGAAGAGAAGAGAGGGGGACGAGAAGCAGAGCCACCTGAGCTTTCCTCCGAGTCTGTACTATGAAGAAGTGGTGCGTAGACTCCATGTGTAGTCTGTGTTAAGGGGAAAAGTCATACAGGCAATGTTTTATACAAGTAGTGTTTATGAGGTGGTCACCCACAGTAAAGTGTGTGTGTGTGTGTGTGTGTTATTTCTGCAGGGTTTGTATGCTCGCTGTGATTTGGTCTCTGGAGTCTGCACATGGGGTGAGTCCTGGTTTCTCTGAATATATATCACTGTCTGTTCAGATCTGAGATTATACAGTTTGGTAAAACAGTTTGGTAATTACAGCATTAAACAATCTTTAAAAACAACAGAAAGTTCAAGCTGCTGGTGTATATATGTATTTTTCCACTGCTGTAATGAAGCGTCCAGGCCTGCACCTTGCACTCACCCTAGTTTTCTCGCCATGCTTCACAACTGTCATGCAAACATTTGAACAATTAGTTGTTTAATTGTGAAAATCATATTAACTGCCACATATGCTTTGACCCAGTTATGCATGTAGACGTTAGCTTCAGCTATAGTTTTACTTTTGGCGATAAAACCATGTCTAGTTTAATCAGACAACAATTTGATAATCATCTGTCAAGTCTATAATCAGATAAATCCAATTTCTCGCAATGATAACCATGCCTCATAATAAAAAGGCTGCTCATGAATATTTAAATAGAGACACATGATTTAAGCCACACCCACTGAATCAGAACCCACCCCATCCCAATTACAAACAAACTTTCATCATGTTATCACTGCAAGTATCTTTCTGTGATATAAGTGTAGATTGTGCAGTTGGTTGTTAATTCTGCACTGGTCAAATAATGAGGTCAGAATATGATAAAAAAGTAAAAATTAATCCATTAATGTAACTTTAATGTGATATTTTGCCATGATTGCGGTATATAAACGAATTCACAGTAGCTTGAGGCTGCAGTAAGAAAAGATGGAAGATGGTCACAGACTCGTGCTCTAGTGTGTAATTCAGTGGAAACTGGGCTGGAGGCAGTGTTTATCAGTTCGTTTAATCACCATAGACATATTAGGTGTGTATCAAGATATTAATGCATCAGTCATAGTAGTGCACAGTCAATCAATATGTGTTCATACCACAATTTTTTTAGTTTTGTAGCTTAAAAGAAGCTGCATTTGCTCATGACCTTATTGCTGTATTTGATCTTTAATTGTAAAATGTTCCATTTGCATATAATACTCATGGAAATGTATCAGATTGTGTGAAATTTGAATTTTCTTTTTCATACTCATTGCAGACCGCAGTATTAAATTTTAAGGTATGAGAAAATGATCAGATTGTTGGCTAAAATAATCAATGCAGAAATTAATTGTAAGGAAACTTGTTTTACACCACTAGTGCACATGCTATACGCCAGTCCTGGTTTTGTAGGACTGGAGCTCGAGATCTTACAGTAAAATCCACTTGTGTTTAGACTGTTTTAGACTTGTAGATCTAATATTTAAAGACCATAGGTGCATGTTTATTAGGGGTGTACAAGTGTCCTGACAATTCGATCCTTCACAGATTATTTTAGCCCACGATTCAAGAATTTTTGATACCCTAACATTTGTAACAATGCATTTATGGTCAGTTCTGGGGTCTACAGTCAGTATAAAATATGATTACATTTCACAAGATCTGCTACATTTCCATGAGCTCACGCGTGCAAACTGATTATAGTCCAAACATGTTATTATTAAATCCCATAAACAGTAAATAGAAGTGAAATAAATTGTGGAGCACATCGATTTTCATGTGTCAGACCGATACATCGGATCATGCACTAGCGTATTCCCCCAACGATAGGCCACCTCACATTATAGCTCGTTCCCATTCTATAAGCTGCAGAAAATGCTCATTTAGGTTTTAAAAATCTAAGATAAGCCGCCCCAGTTCTAAAGTAAAAGCATCTAACTTGACACGCCCCTGGAGACATTTGCAGCGCTATTCCAATAGTGACATTATACCGCAGTTAAGCATAAACAATTAAATTAATATAAATTAAAATTATTATAATAAACATTTGGAACTTACCGATATCATGCTGCAATGCAAGAACTACGCTGCAGAATTTAAACTCCTGTTTAATATCTGTAATATCTGAAATATCTGTAATATCTGAGATGAATGCATACAACATTAGTGACAGCAAAGCAGCACAAGTCGCAATTGATGATGTATACGGATCCGATTTGAAGAAAGGTAAGCATAATAATTTTTGCATTTCATTGTTGCTAATTTTATACTGAAGAATTTAATTATAGACGGATGACTGACATCGATGCGTGACAGAGAAGTGCAGAGCCATTTTCCAGAAGCAAAAAAGTATTTTTTTCTTCTTCTCACCAGAATATGATAAGATTGTGAGATTATACTTATTAAAGCTAATCATATGCTGCATTTAGATGAGATCATCTCTACAAATGCTTTTATTTTGCAATAAACAGAAATTCCATGAATTTTGGTGCGTGGAGGACTAGCATGACGGCTAGGCTAACTGCTAACTGATGTTAGTTATGGCAACTTGTTTTTTTGTTTTTTTTTAGTTTCCAGTGGTGTGTTGTGGGGGGAGCAATGCATTATGGACTGTGTAGTTTGTGGAGCAGAGAACAGGTGGTTAGTGAAGAAAAGGGGTGGAAAGAGAGTTGTTTTTAAACAGTGATTTGTAGCCTGTTAGCGAGAGTGAATGTGTTAGCAGCGCATGTTGGAGCAGCTTGGAAATGGAACGGGAAATAGAAATTGTGCTGAGAAAAAACTGAAATAAATGTAAAAATCATGCTTCCCAAAACGAAACTCTGAGTGAGTCTCTGCACTGGCTGGTTCAGAAGAAGTATTCTCATTCGAAGTTTGAGAGTTACCCTGAGTGACGCTGCCACTCAGCCACTAGGCCAAGCTATCGGGCCCCCAACCATGGTCATGGGGCGAACACGGGAACGGTAACATAAGCAATGGCGCGTTACATTTTCTGCATTTTAAACTGACCCGTCACTGATCTATCTTTTTTCTTTGTGTTGCTTTTCGAACTGTTCATCGCTGCAGTAAATAGTACATTTAAATTCAACTAATCATTTGAGGACGGCATCTTTTTGTGGACTGAATTATACATTTAGTGAAATCTTTTCATGTTTTTAGATAGGCCGCCCAATTTAAACAAGCTGCTCCCAATACCAGGGTTGCAAAATCAATTTATAAGAATTTTGATTGATAATATAGATTGATTAGTTGTTACAGCCATAATGTTTATGTCACTCATGTTTATGTTGCTTTTATGCAGGACCATAATAAAACACTGTTACATGAGACAGATGTTGCTGAATTCAGAGATTTCATTCTGTGATTTGTCCTCTTGGGAGGCAGACAGTGCCAACGAGTATTGGTGTTTGTTATAATGCTTTACAATGGGCAGAAGAGTGGAGAGACAGTCTGGATACATACCAAAGTATACCGCATTTGTTAGCTAGGAGGAAGTTCTAGCTCTGCAGGATTTGTTTGTTGTTTTTCTGTGTAGTGACTTATCATGAATATTTCTAAGATACACAGTGATAAAGTTAACAAATGTTGATAAACAAGAATGAAAATAACACAATGTCTTATCACATCTAATCACTTTCACTCTTTTTTAACCAATTTCCTCGCTCTCTCACACATTTTTTTTGGAACATACTGTAACCTTAAATCTTTGTTTATTTTTTTATTATAAAAAAGCAGTTGTTTTTAGACTGCATCAAAGTTTAAAGTTTAATTGTGAATGGACCAATTAAAATGGCCCAGAATTATCTAAACTGATTCGTTTTGACATTAACTTACCCTGAAAGTTATGAGTGTTTTTACCTACTCCAGTGAAGTTATGTATATTATGTTTATCTTCCCAAATCCATCTTTCTCGTCTCTTGCATTACATAAGGTGGTATATCTTCAGCAGTGAAATGAGCCGAGGCATAACCCTTCCCTGAAACCATTTCTTGTCTTGCTTATATACTTTATATGTTGAATGATAATGACACTGTTTGGGGATTCCTGTTGATAACTGTGGTCTTATCTCACATTGGCAGCAGAATCTCATACATGCACAAGCAAAAGAGGGAACAACCGTTTTCAATGTTTGACACAAACAGATTTAAATTCATAGAATGCTTATTTTTTTCGACTGATGCTTTTCTATACAAGCACTGGTGTTGCCAGTATGGACACTTACCGGTCACTTTTATATTAGGCTCTATATCGGATCATAAAAGCAGATTTTGATCCTGAATATGTCTGTACGTCTTGCTTTTTCTGCTTGGGAAAACAGGGTAGGTTTGAGTTGTGTGACACTAATTAAATACACATTTTTTTTAAAAGAGCATTAGACAGAGCTCCTATATGGCATAGCTGTCTAAAGTCATACTGTATTCCAATAAGTTTAAAGGCTGATAATGCCAGGAGTCCAAGAGCATAACTGGAGTTGCTTAACTGAATGTAGTGCTGAACAGTGAGTGAAACCTTGAATGAAAAACTATGTGGATATTATAAAAGTTTAGTTTTATCCCTTAAGCCAGTGGTCCCCAACTAATGGGCCGTGGAGCTTTTCGTACCGGCCCGTGGGCCAGTACCGGGCCGTACAAAAAATGTAAACTTTTAAAAAAAAGTACGTATATATATCTCATTCCATAGCATCTAAGTATGTTACATACATCAACTTTGTCTGTATTCTTGATAAAAATCATGGCAGAAAACCCTGAGATCGCCACAACAGCACTGAAAACTTATTCTGAAAGGACCGTTTACACGTTACCATAGTGACCAGAGCGCATGAGGGGCAGAGGAGGACATTGCACTGATCGTTGTTAGCGCATTTCAGGAAGACGTTGCTAATAGTTACATAATTACACCGTGGATTCACATTTATTATTATATTTACAAAATACCACAGTTTTTGTGTTGGTCGTATCATTTTATTTGTAAAACTGTCAATGGACCCTTCAAGCTGTTGTGTGTTACCTTAGTTACACTTACACTTGTTCTTTAAGTGATTCTCTGTGTGATTTCACATTTTCTTACTTCCAATATAAGTAGAGAACATGATTTGAAGGAATAAGTTAGTTAGTAATGACACTGTAGCTAACAGTAAAGGAAGGTTAGTAGGTTACTCATGCTCTGTCATGCTGCTTGAGTCCATTTGTTATAAGCAACAATGGCAATTTCGATTGAAGTCAGAAATTTAGTTGAGTTTAAACAAAGCTTCCAAAAAGTGTTGTTTGGAGCAATGTCTTAGCATTAGCATTTTGTTTCTCTAAGGACCATAAAATAACTTTTATTTATGTATGTATTTACTTATTTTTTAACCTGTATCACATCACATCCAATAATAAATTCAGCATTGTGCTTATTTTATGTAGTAACAGAACAATAGAGTACTAAACAAACAACTTCACTTTCACACACTGACTGTGTTACCGTGCCAACCTAATCTTAATTACTCTGGGGGCAGATTTAGAGTAAATAATAAGTATTTGAGGCCAAAGACTATGAGTGTATAACCAACAAGATGTTTGATGGGTTTGATAAGTACAAAACATGGCATTAAGATAAGATAAGATAAGATAAGATAAGATAAGATAAGATAATCCTTTATTGTCCCACAAGTGGGAAATTTCACAC
>JBBIGC010089458.1:0-10156 GCA_037576955.1 Lepidarchus adonis
GCAAGGAGGAACAGGAGGAGCACTGCCAGAGCCCTGCAAAATGACCTCCAGTGGCCACAAATGTGCATGTGTCTGCTTAAACGGTCAGAAACAGACTCCATGAGGGTGGTTTGAGTGCCCAATGTCCACAGGTGGGGGTTGTGCTTACAGCCCAACACCGTGGGGAACGTTTGGCATTTGCCAGGGACACCAAGATTGGCAAAATAGTCACTGGTGCCCTGTGCTCTTCACAGATGAAAGCAGGTTGACATGATGTGACAGACGCTGTGGAGAATGTTCTGCTGCCTGCAACATCCTCCAGCATGACCCGTTTGGCAGTGGGTCAGTAACGATGTGGAGTGGCATTTCTTTGGGGCCCGCACAGCCCTCCGTGTGTTCACCAGAAGAAGCCTGACTGCCATTAGGTACCAAGATAAGATCCTCAGACTACTTCTGAGACCATATGCTGATGCATTGAACCTGGGTTCCTCCTAATGCAAGACAATGCTACACCTCATGTGGCTGGAGTGTGTCAGCAGTTCCTGCAAGATGAAGACATTGATGCTATTGACTGTCCCGCATGTTTCCCTGACCTGAATCCAAGTGAGCACATCTGGGACATCATGTCTCGCTCCATCCACCAACACCATGTTGCAGCACAGACTGTCCAGGAGTTGGCAGATGCTTTCGTCCAGGTCTGGGAGGAGATCCCTCAGGAGACCATCTGCCACCTCATCAGGAGCATGTCCAGACATTGAAGGAAGGTCATACAGGCACATGGAGCCCACACACACTACTGAGCCTCATTTTGACTTGTTTTAAGGACATTACATTACACCCCCTAAACATGTTTAGGAAGGTTGCGACTTACGACGACTTCACTGACTTGGAGGAGTACACGTCATCAGTGAGCAGCTACATCAACAAGTGCAGAGATGATGTCACTGTCTCCAAGAGCATCATCTCACGACCCAACCAGAAACCATGGATTACTGCAGAGGTGCATACACTCCAGAGGACCAGAGACTTTGCCTTCAGAGTGGGGGACAAGGTGGTCCTAAGAACAGCAAGGGCCAAACTGTCCCGGGCCTTCAGAGAGGCAAAGCGCACACACTCCCAGAGGATCCACAATCACTTCAGGGAAAGCAGTGACACACGGCGCATGTGGCAGAGCTTACAATCACCAACTACAGGTGGAGGAAGTATTAAGTGCAAAGGTATAAACATACTTTTCAGAAACCTGACATTTCTGTTTAAAATATTGTTTTTTTATTGGTCTTACGCAATTTTCAATTTTTTTGAGACAGTGAATTTAGGGTTTTCTTATCTGTGTCATAATCATCAACATTCCAAGAAATAAAGACTTGACATATTTAATTATGTGTAATATTATATATGCATTTCACTTTCTGAAAGGAATGTCAAGAAATATAAAACATTTTCATGATATTTTAATTGTATGACCAGTACCTGTAGTCAAAAAAGGAAAAAATATGTTGCATTAATTTACATTTAAAGTATTTTTCCTCCTGATGTAAAATTGCCTTTTTTTGGAGAAACAATCATTGATGACAAATTTCAAATGACAGCAGAAATCTTGCATTTCATAAAATCAGATCACAAATTACTGAATGAAAATTGGCAAATGACAGTGGATGAACATTTGTTTCCAACATCATTTCTAACATGTCATGCCCTCATGGGTTCAAGATCAAGGCCTGATTAGTCCCAGTGATTTGTGATATGACCCAGATTTCCAAATTGCCACAATCTAATGGAATATTCTTCATCAGGCAGATTCAACAATCATTGCTCTACATCCAAATCCCTCAGTGAACTGGAGTCTTAATCCAGAGCAATCGGCCGTTGCTTCACATTAGCTGTAATGCTCAATGTAGTTATCAAGAAACGTCCCTATGAATACTTTTATTCTTCTGCTACATGATTGTTCATGCTAAAAATGAAGGTGCCCAGAAGATCACAGAACCATGTTTGGTTGCCTACAGAACCTTTCAAATAATCAAATTCAGGGAACTGTTAAATTGGTTTAAAAAAATAACTCTTTTTTTTCTTTTCTTTGAACCATGAAAAGGTTCTTTTTAGGTTCTTTAGCATTCTTCTATGACAAGAAAGTGTTGCTTTTTAAAGATTGTGTAAGTGATTGGGTAAAATAGCAAACAAGTAGGATTAGGACGCAGTAAAAGTCTGGATTATTATCAGAATGTGATTTCTAGTGTGCAAGTTGCTACACCATTTACTACATAGTATAAGATATACTGTATATTATATACTGTGATTGTACACTGTACAGAAACATGTATAAAAGTATGTATACTATATGTATGTATACTTATATTGTGTGTATTGTATAATGTGTACTTCACAATCCACACACTTGTGTGCTTCTGTATATTATGTATCTTATATTGTCTATTACTTGTTTGTAATATTAATAAAACTACTAATGAGATACCATTGGCTGGAAACACATTCCTTATGTGTGCAAACATACTTGGTCAATAAAATGATTCTGTTTCTGATAAGCTACTTAATTTACACTGGTAAAGTATTTATTAACCTGTTAGTATTAATTTACTAATTTTGTTAATTGTACATTTAGATTTTAATTTTTTACCATTTTAAAAATGATTACAGGTCAACTGAGCTCAACCCAAATATCCACAGGAGATGAATGGAGGCAAAAATCACTGCACTAAAATCAATGTTTACATACAAACCTTTGGGGATTACAGACCATTGTGGAATTATATGATTTCTAGAGGGAAAATAGTGATAATAAACTTTACCACAAGTGTCCAAGTGTGTGAACATTTAGTAATGAATGCCTCCACAGACATAGAAAAAACAACAACTTTGTAACATTAATCTACATACAAGTTTAGAATTATTTTCCTTCTCCTGTAGAGTTGCCATTTCAGAAATATAAGGTTTTGCTCAGATGGTGAAAATGTTGTAAGTGCACCAGTGCGACTCCACAGTGCTTTTAGCAAAGTGTACTTCACTGGCAGCCAGGAAAGAAAGATACAAGAAATGCTGTAGGAAGGAATAGACAAATAACTAGTGGCTCAAGGGTTATTGCATTAACTCCCAAGTGGGAGATCTGTTACTTCTGAGGTTTCTTACTAGGAATGTTAGCTGCACTACAGCATTTTGCAGCATTTACATTTTGCCTCTTTTCCAAACCATACTGAAAAGTTTTCCTTAACATTTGTAATGGGGCAAATTCCAAAGAGTTAGAACACTAAGGCAGGGGGTAAAATGGATTTCTTGAAGCAAAGCTGCTAAAATTATCCAAAATGTGCATAGAACCGTGTCAATCAAAAGCTATTTTCCATAAAGTAGTAGGGGAGCATATCAACAGTTTGCCTCCAGCTATTTATCCTCACAGGCTACTGTATGTCTATAATTAGCGTGTAATGGGCGTGTCAATGGGTGTGTTCAGAGTCATGTGACGTGACGCACACTGACGCATGTTTGATGTTTGCTAACATTTTTAAGTGCCGTTTGTTGACGCATGCTCCTGTTTTGTGTGTGTGTGTTTAAGATTTGTGCCTTGTGTCTTTGATGGAGGAAACGAAACGTCTCTGCTTATGACATCGCGAAGCTGTGTTCCTCAGAAACACATATGTCAAAGGGCCTTAGAAATGTTTCAGAAGGCCTTATTTACCAGTTCTGTGACCCCAAGAACAACGGAGACATTATGTACATTTCAAGCAAATCAATAACTAGAGCAAAATTATAGGTGAAGGCCTTTGCAGTATTAACTAGTAGCTCTGGTTGCTATTCTGTTGTCTGATGGTTGCAGCGCGGTCTGGTGGTTAGTAACGTATTCCTGATCAGTACTAATTGATACACTATCCCAGGAGGTTGCTAGGGCGTCACTAGATGGAAGCAATGGTATTCAAAATTGTTGCAATATAATGCACAAATATAATGTATAAATGTACGTTTTTGAAAAGGTTGGAAAATTTAGCAAAATGCTAAATAAAAAAAAAACATGTAAATTCTCCAGAATCTTGTAATTTAACTTACAAGAGAACAAAGAAATGACTATTAAAACTTCAAAAAAAATAAAATAAAAAAAAAATTACAAATTAAATGTAAGAAATATGAAAAGATTTTGAATTTATGCCTGCAGAATACACTAAGAAGGTGAAGACAAAATAAGAATAAAATGTTTTCAGAACTTCTACCATTTCAAAACATTCCACAAGAGTCAAGTAAATTAGGGATCCCACAGCTGAATGTGTGAGACCTCGGAAGGGATTGCATGAGAAACCAATATGCTACTATGATCACAATAATTTGGAAAGTATGTTGTCACTTAACACTTAAGAAATGAAAAGTGAAAGCCATACATCAGTTATCTGAGCCAGAAATGATCATGGAAACATGTGCTGTGGTCAGACGAATCCATGTCTCAGGTTGTTTTTAGGAAAAAAAATGTTGAGTTAACCAGAGATAAAATGCATGGGTCTTCACATTCGGTTTTTACCGACATTTTACAGTGTACCAACTTATTTTGGATAGAGTTGCATCTTGTTAACAGGCTTGCATCAGGAAGTTATGGTTTATGGGCAACAATGTTGGGTGGGACCTTACCTCCCATTCCCATGTCATGTTTGAAAGGAGTTGGGTAATATTCATTCTCACAGTGATACAATCTCTACGTACACTGCCCAATAAAAGTAACTAAAAAGAACTATTTCTGAGGTGTGACTGCATGACTTCAGACAAGGGTTGTTTAATATGGCAGCAAAAAACAAATGGGAGAAACAACTGATTAGAACCTTCACATTTAATTCAATCTTTTAAAAAAAAGATGTTTACTAAATCAATCAGTATACACTATACAGACATTAATATATTGTAAGCATCACTATGTTGGACATCATGTCTGTTAAGTTTACCTGTAGTGGAAAATGGAACCATTTTGTAAGAATACTGTAACATATTGTTGCTTATGCATCTCCATTTGTATTATTTAAAAAATGGAATTAACCACATCCCTATTTCTTTAAATGCAATTGGATGAAATTAAATGGTTACATAGAATGTACATAACTTACATTGAAACCAAAGAGCATTTTTCTTTTAAGTTAAATTAAAATAAAGGTTTTGCTTTAACAGTGATGATACACAGATATATGTTATTATATCTTGCTACAAAGATCTGCAACAAATGTGTATGTATACTGAATGTATGCTGAAATGGACCATAGATGTAGACCTCACACTTGGGGAACAGGAGCACATTCTCCAGGACGAGACACAGACAGCTTTCCATCCATTGTGCCGGTCAATAGCTGCAAACAAAGAGTAAGAATTTTAAAGACCAACTTAAAACCTATTATTATTTTTGTTACACCTTTGTTATTTTTGTTTGCACCTTTAAAACGGATAAATAAAAATGACCATTCTGAATTGCTTCCTTGTATCACACATCCAAAAAGCAATATCTAGGCTGAAACACCCCTTATAACTTCAAAGCAAGATTCAAGCAGTTTATCTGTCACACACAGAATTATACAATGCACCCATAAACACTCAAATTAATGTGCAACAGAGAAAGATTAAAATGAAAAAAATAAAATTATATAGCATATGATAAATCTAACACAATAAACAGAATATACACACTAATCAAAATCTGTAAAATGAGATAAGTCGATGTAATAATATAATGAAGAAATTCGATGTGGAATGTGCAGCATAAGAAATATATGTAAATTGGCACATAGCTTGTGTTTGCCAAGGCAATGCCCTCACAGAGTTACAGTATAGTAGTGCAGAGAAGTTTATAGTCCAGGTGAGTCCTACTACTGAATAGTAGCCATGTCCTAATATAGGAGCCTTATGAAGATTAAAAACTCTTGAGTCTGGTGTTTCTAAGGTCACAGAACTAGTAAATCTGGGGTCACAAAACAAGGTCCTCTGACACATTGCATCTCTGACTCACTATAAGCTGTTCTTCAAACCAATATGCGTAGCACCTCAAGATATGCCTTATCATAAACAAAATGTATCCACTTCAAGGACAACAGAACACCATCTCTGTCCACCCACGTCACTTAAACACGTACAAACACCTGATTGACTCTCCAAACTGCTGAGTCATCCAGACTCTGTGGCACTCTCTGAAATCTGGTTAAAACTGGTTTTTATGTCACACACCTATTAACACGCACATCACATGCCCAATGACATACCCATCTATTCAGGAGAACACAAAGTTCAGTCTGTGTGCTCAGACTTCAAACTCCCCTTTTTGGATGTCTGAGTTTCATCTCTCACTCTCTCTCTCTCTGTTTACAGGAGAATTTTGCTTTCCATAAAACTTTTAACTTGTAACTGTAATTTTTCTCTTTGTCTAATAAAGCCTTGGAAATTTAGTTGGTGACCTGACCTCTCCTTGAAAAACTCAACAATGGTTACCCATGATGCGTCGAAAGATCCACACTCCTATTTTCCAGTGATGTGTCCACATGGCCAGGCTCAGTAAAAGGGTAAGTTCATTATAATTTTACTAATGGCACCTTGCGTCCTGGCCCCTTCATAGAGACGTGTTAGCGAACTGTGGGGGCTTGGCATACGCCTTTTGAAAGTAAAAAAGTCCCCGTTTGGAAGGCAAGTTCCGGTGGAAGAAGGCATCGCTCTGTTCTGGTCGTAAGGCTGCAGAACAGTTTGCCTGAATTCAGATTTTTGTGATTTTGTAATTGAAAAGATGTTAACATGTCTCTCTAGAATATGGAAAAAGACAATATTTTCAGCAAACATTGATGCATAGTTACTTTTTATAAAAAATAAAAACATTATTATGGCCCTGTGCAAAAGTTTGGGTACCCCACATAATCAGTACTTAGTAACACCTCCTCTGGCAGATTTCACAACTTGCAATTGCTTTTTAGAGCTAAAAGTCTTTCAGTTCTTGTACTTGGGATTTTCTACCATTCTTCCTTGCAAAAGGCTTCTAGTTCTGTAATATACTTTGGTCGTCTTGCATGTACATAAAATTCATTATTGTTCAATTTATGCATAAAAAAGTAATTGTATTATTATATATTTGTATTATTTTTCATGTCCTAGAGAGACTGTGTAACATCTTTTCAATAACAAAATCACCAAAATCTGTTATTTATCAAGGAGTGGCCAAACATTTGACTGTAGGTGTTGTGGCATGTTCCAGGTATGCAGAAGTTAGTATCTAAAGAATTGCAATTGGAGAGTAAATCCTGTCTGGTTAGATCTCAAAGAAGAGCTCCTGGTTCATAAAACGCTAATGCTGTCTATAATAGAAAGATGTCAGAACACTGTGCACAACAGGAAGATCTTTTTTTGCAGCTAGAGGGGGACCTACACAATATTAGACAGGAGGTTTTAATGTTATGGCTGATCAATGTTAAGGTTATATTAAAGATATTTTCCATAGCAGCAACATTTCTAAAAAAATTCTGCACATCCATATGGTCAAAGAAAGTAAGATATATGTCCATGTTACTTGCGTCAAAGTTGGTTAGATAGATCAGATCTTTGCTGTGATTTTCAAAAACGTGTAGAAATCACAAAATAAACGACAAGTTGGATATAGCCTAATTACAATAACCCTGTAGAAGAAAAAACATATAAACTGCACACCTGCTGCTCTAAGAAAGGAAATAAAAGCAATTTTTAATGTTGACTAATAAAAAAGTTCTAGAACTCTCTTTGCATTGTGTCCAAATGAAGCTAATCAACAAAGCTTCCCCACTGTGCCTTTGCTGCTTATACAACATCATTTAGTCAGTAGACTGCTTCCAACTTTTCTCACTTCAGGGAGTCTTTGCTTACTCTCCACATTTTCCCATTTTGCCAGTTGGGAGAAATTATTACAAGAAATGCACAAAAATAAGATCTTCCTCTAGCTGGATCAAGCATGATCTTATCTTGTTGGTTAGCATGTGACCTTGGGCAGAGACCAATTACATCATCGTTATGTAATTAGATGGGACAATTTCCAATCAACTTTTATTGTTTGACCTGTGAAAGACATTTACAGATAGCTTTAGAGTAATGTCTTGGCAACAGGCTACAATGAGATCATAAGAAAGAACAAATCTTTTAGCCAAAATACTCCAAAATAAAAAAAATGTGGCTTAATGTGATAAAAATGATGCAGTGATGACACATTTCTCTATTATTACAGGCTCATCCATGTACTTTTGGGCCAGCTGGAACTTCCTAAAGACCAAAACAAGGAACCACTGGTCTAAACTACTCTAATCTTACAACTAATATTAAAAATCAATTAATTTTTGTCCAGGTGCAAGTGCCTTTTAGCTAATATAGCTTATGTTCAAGCTAAAGCTAAGCCTAAACAATAAACTTAGTAAAGTATTGGTGCTGTTTTGAGAACTTTTATGTAAGTTTAATTTAAATAAAAAAAATTTTTTTGTGGTTTTCACTATTCATTAAACAAAAGGAAATAAACATTTTATACTACACTGTACTATTAAAAATGTAAATTTAGGAACTCCTAAATGTCAGTAACATGCTCATTGCATCTTTGTGTGAATTTACATTAAAATAAATAGCATTTTGCACTCTCTTGTACAAGAGAATAAATTTTTTGGGACAAAATCAACATACTTCAATATACTTCAATATACAAGTAAAAGCATCCTCATTTTTTAAAAATATTCAGTTCAGGAACCTTTAATTTCAGAGTGTAGTGAAGGGTTGTAATATTCACACTATGAATTAACATCCACTGCTTTAAAACTATAAAGACAAGTTTAGAACTTGTGGTTACCCTTCTGGATGACAAATGTAATTTGGGACCATGTGTCCTTTAATGTTCTGTGTACCAGATAAGTCTGAAATTTGCTCAGTGTAGCTAAAAATCCTTAGTTTTTAAAAGTTCCAAACGATGCACAATAAAAACCTAATCTATAATCATTCTCTTTCATATAGTGTTCTGTGACTACAGAAGGAACATTGTTCATTCTACAAATATTTTAAGAACCACCCCACAATAAATCAGAATTAAGAATTTTTTTTTAGTTTCTGACATGAGTTATATAAGCTGAATTATGGCAGGACATGCAGTATAATGTGGAAGAAAGCACAAATCAGTACTTCAAAGAAACAACAGGGGGACATGCTGAAGGTTGATTTGTGGTTCCTTTATTGTGCAAATGCCTGGGATGTATTTGAGGCATGTAGGAGCAGTTCTATTCATTGCAGGATATTTATGTAACAATCATGAAATTCTGATCATAAGGACATGATCATTTATTACCTTTTATGTTCGCCTTACAAATGAATAAAACAGAGCACTTTTAAAACGACACATAAATGTTCTTGAAAAATAGTACATTTAAGGAGATGCAGACACACACACACACACACACACACACATAGTGGGTATGTAAAAAATTACTGCCATTTTTTTTTATAATAAAACAAACAAACAAACAAAATCTTCCTAGCTTTATTTACTCAATGCAACCTATACCATTAACATCTCATAGCTACATAAAAAAAAGAAAAATAAGACATATAGTACTTAGACATGTCAATATTTTGTTTTTAATTGCATCCTTGACTGGGAAACTTCATTGCACATCTAGATTTGGCAACTCTTCTTTACAGAACTGTTTACCAATGGTCTGGGCTTTGAATGGGCCACACAAGGACATTTACTTTTATGTGTGTGGTCAACTTTGCTGGGTGCTTCGGGTCATGGTCGTGTTACAAGGTGAACATTCTGCCCATCTTCAAGTTTCTTGCAGAGGGTAGCAGTATTTGACAGTATTTTGCCCCATTAATTAATTCTTCCCTAATTAGAGCCCCAAGCCTTGTGGCAGAGAAGCACCCCCACAACAAGATACTGCCACCGCCATGCTTTACTGTAGGTATGGTGTGTTCTGGACAGTGAGCTGCACTGGATTTCTGTTGATGGTACCATTTAGTATTGAGGACAAATAGTTCAAGGTCAAGTCAAGTCAAATTTATTTATACAGCGTTTTTTACAACTGAAGTTGTAACAAAGCAGCTTTACAGAGATTATAGAATCCGGGTCCGAGACCCCAATGAGCAAACTAAAGCGACAGTGGCAAGAAAAACTCCCTAAATAGGAAGAAACCTTGAGAGGAACCAAGGCTCAGAAGGGGAACCC